>UZAN01046988.1:5010-16377 GCA_900618425.1 Echinostoma caproni
CACACACACACACACACACACACACACACACACACACACAGAAGAATGGCACGAGCGTGTCATTCGTTGTAATTTTCTGTCATTAGTCGATATATGCACAAACAAGTGCTTTTGGAATGGCGAATTTTAAGGCACACAGGAGAGCTGATCGATAAGACAAAGGATTATCTCGCATCACGTAAAGAGAACGAGTGCAAGGCAGGGGAAGCAGCAGTGTGACGAGCCAGCGGTCAAAACAAACAAGGATATACACACGGGACCGGAAATACCTCGCATCTGACTCGTAATGAGAACATAACCAGGCGGAAGCGTACCGTTCTCGGAAGTTTTAAAACAAACGAACACACAAAAGAGCAGAACAATATTAAGAGCGGACTCGACTGGATACTGAATATAGGGGTTACGCACTCTGATCGAATATGATAAAAAATTATTCACAAATTGCAGATTCAAAAAGAGTTTACGTGAAATACGATAGCATCTTCTTCACACCTTGCTTATGCGATAAACCTCGGAGTCATTTTTTTCTGTTCCAACTGAGATCATACCCAATTGGAACAGAAACATCCATCGGGAGCGAACATAACGAATAACAATGACAATAAATAGGAGAAGTTACACTTTGTGTGAGACACCGTAACTATTCGAAGGTAGGAACATACCGATAGTTGATGATATGTCTAGCACTACCAGTAATTACTGTGCTATCAACAAGAATGGGAACAGATTCACCGAAGTATCGTTGACAAGCGGAGTATAAAGCTGCAATGAATGTAGTGCCTACAGCAACAGGCTCACAGTGTAGCGTACAATCGAAAGGATGCAGAAATTATTCAAATGCTCTTTCAGTCTTAGTCAATACAACCATTAACCATGCATCTTTCCCAGTGGCTTTGATTGCTGGTTTTCGCTACCACTTTGGTGGAGTAGAGGGAAGCTTGGTATGTTGGAGGAAGTGTGTTTACGACTTAAAAACAAAATAATAACCATTTGGATAATCAAATGTAGTCTGAATAGTGTGCTTGTGAAATGGAAATGGAAATTAGTAGCATATGGCAGTTGCGAACATTACTGGTGGAGTATATCAGTGTATGAAAATCATATGTACGGCAGGGAAGCACGGGTGGAGAGAGTGGAGCGAGTGCCAGCACATACCGGAGTGTAAACACGGAATGAGAAAAGCTTCGATCAATCCCATGTTTCATTAACGTCGGCTGACGACCAATCCCCGTCAAAAATACAGAAGGATATGGTAAAGTTTCCTAGGTAGGTAAACTCATTGTCAGGATGTCACAATCATTGACTTCTAGACAACGAATCCGGTGGTAACGGATGTGTATGCTTGGGAGGGCACTCGGCTTCCAACCATGGACCTGTATTGCTATCAAGGGATAAATAGAGCTATAATAAACACTGGCAAGGTGGACGGTGCGGAACAAGCTGTGACCACAGGGTGACAATTCGATGTGGAAAATAAATGAGAAGCGACGATGAAGGCGGACGGAGCTGCCTCAACGATCTAGGTGGGTGAAAAAAATAGTTTAACCAGACAGGAAAACAGGACGCGCAATAGCTAGAAAGTCACACGACTAAACATGGAGGAAAATCTCGGTGACTGAAAATACTCAAAGGTACGTGTTGTATCAGACAAACACAGGTTAGAACAGCAGGTAATAATCACACGATTACGAGCATTGATGACGTAACAGAAATGTTTGGGTTTTTAATCCGGTCAGTCGCAGCGGAATATCCGTCGCAGGATATAAACCTCCAGAATGCTATGAATTTAGTGTACGATTTTCAGATAAACACAAATTCGATTAATCCACGTGGTAGGATATTGGAATTTTTTAGTTTTCTTTTTCGAAGCGACAGTGACATTCATTCAACAGCGTCGCGATGGCTCGAATTTGAAAGTGTAAGGTAGCGAACGTTGGGCGTAATCCATTGAGTATTCGGACTGACCTGTGGCCATCAGTGCATCGAACGAAAATTCACTTTCTAAAAGTATACCCTACCGTATATCCGGGATTGGGCAGTTTCGGACGATTGATACGAGCATTGACGATAAAAGTAAACGATAGTATCACCCGTGAACAAATGGGCAGAACCTGTCATTGTTCCACAGCGATGAGCATTTTCAGATTCGATTTACTTGCATTAGGCACATGTTCTCACGTGGAACATCAGAGGCGTATCCTACACAGCAAGTACAAGGTTCCTGAACAGGAGGACAGTAGCCCAACACTAAATCTGTCCATTATTCCAGTTACCCGAACATGTTCTCCAAAAGAGACAAATAAACCGTGCAATCGGCTACGGGCTCATTTGAAACAGCGATGTCGCCTCACATTTTGCGCGTGGCTGCGTAAAGGAGGATGTAGGTGCGTCTTCGAACAAAGCCGGACGACTTAGTGGAATGACGGCCAACAACCTTCACATATATAACCATTCTTCTATTAACGCTCATGTGATGAACTATTTACTATGTAGAGAGATGAAGGCTATTCATCACCGAGGCAAGAGAAAGCCTGACCACTGATAGCTTCAATTTCTGTAATCGGTGAATTAGTATCCCACTACACATCTTTCTGACCGACCTATCAGTGAAGAGACGGAAAACATGATATGGAATAAGAATAGATGAAAAAGGTGAGTAGATGCACCAACGAAACAACTTGCTAAATTCTTTTAACTATAGCTTAGGAGAGTTCTATGGACACTCGCCCCGGGGATATAGTTTTCGACTTTTCCCAAAGTCAGATTTCATAAACTTTCACCATCGTCTGGAGTCGAGATATCTATCACATAAGTAGAGGGAACAGTTACGAAAAAGCTGTCGATTAGGAATCCGATAATCCGATTTAATACCACGCCCAAGCTAGCGGGGCCTTATGTGGTTTGCCACTCCAAGTCCCGGAGCTTAGGTCACCGGTTTCCATCACCGAACAGCGGGTCCTCTTGACTATGGGGTTCGCCCCGTCTGCTGTTTATCATACGAAAGTATGTAATAAAAAAAAATAAAAGGGATTTAAAAAAATCTCCGACAAGTTCCAGAAGCGTCTAAGCTAATAAGCCCACATGTAGTACTACAAGTTGATCAGCTTTGTAAATATATTGAAAGCGTCACCTTTTACCAACATGTTGAATAACACTCAAGAAAATCTTGGGAAATTAATAGAATATAGTGAAATGATCAATCATATTTAAAGATAACAACAATTACCGGGATTTTCTATTCGCCGATAATGGTAAGGATTGATGCAAACTTCATCCCGTTTGGCATGGAATGAGTATTCGCAATTCGCGATTGGTCGGAGTTCGTGTTGCGTATGCAAATCTGGCCATCGCCATAACTGACAGTAAAACACATGAGGTAATCCTTTTTTCTGCGCCACCTAGAGAGCAAAAGATAAAAGAAATATTGTTGTTATGGGTGGCTAAATGTGTCCAAAACATAAATGTCAGTTCTACAATCAAGGTGATTCATTTGAGTGCCAACGCTCTATGATTTTAAAAGCTGATAGCAAACTACCGCAAGAAATGAAACAAGTGCTGTGTAGAGTTTAAAATTTGGGAACAAGTGAATGAGAATCTCATTATAACGAATGGATTTGGGAAAGCTAACACAATGTACTGTTCAATGGCGCGTCAGTAACGAATGGAGGAACTGTTTATTTTGTACAAACAAACTCTATATTCACGATTGTGCGACGGACCACCGAAGCGGTCCAAAGTACACCAAAGACGGATTTGAGCCGCTTGTCCACCACCACATTAAGTAGTAATCTAATGTCTTTAATTATAATAATTATTATTATTAAAATTCTAACATCTGAAACACCTGCGAGGTATACACGTCTTGGCTAACCGCTGCTTACTAACAGTAGGCCAAACCCAAAATACTATGGATAGGTAACTCGAACCTTTTTCGCATGACACCACGTTAGGCGATAGACAGGGAACTAATCGTAAGGTAGTAAGCGGTGATGAAAACTGGCAATTTATAATTGAAAATCGAAATGGTGAATTGCACAATGCTCTAACAGAAAGGATGGGTTGCTGAAGAGAGCCATGTTGCGGTAGTGGCAGGATTCAAACTCAAGACGACACGGACGGGTGCGGGCCAATGATGATTATTAAGACCACAAAATGCATCAATGTGAACTAATCGATCAACCGTTGTAAATTTGTTACTCAAATACTGACACATGAAAAATCCAGTGGCAATCTTTTCCTTCACCAGAATTATACGGAATTTTTAGCTTAGATAAACAAACGTGTAAAAATGCATCATCATCATCATCATTATTGTACAGAGTAAAACAGTGAAGCGAACTTCACTGATCGCTGCCAAACTCATATTGCATACAAGATAAGTGAGAATGTATAAGGAGAACAGAGATTGCACCCATTCTTAGGGACGGGAAAAGAAAGCGAACCTTAAACAGTCGACCAAAGGGTGGGGGCCAGACGCCCGAACACGATTTAGCGTGTACCGTCGCGATCGATATGAATATGCACATAATGCCCTCACATCGCTTCCTACTCCTGCCTCAGTTCTGTTTGTGTATTCGACCTGTCGTCAGAGGTCACCAGTTCAGTGTCTGGGGTATGAAGCTCCTTTGTGCACCCAAATATGTGTACACTGAAGAACTGCCTTACGCCACCGCGTTTGGGAACAGGCATACGCGTTCCGGTCTATGTCAGCAGATTGACGGACAAGCTATTCCGTTATCGTTTTACCGGTTAACTAACTATTCAATGTCCTACGATGCTGGGTTAGTGTCCCTCTTAATCATTTCGAATGGAAAATATCGTTGATATGTTTCTACCGGAACTTCAGCCTGAACAATTATTTTTGTTTATGATCCAGTTCAATAACAACCTGTACCATTAGATGTCGAAATTTCATCCATCCATCTCGTCCGAATTCGTAAGAGGTACACATGCGGACAAGAATTCCCCTACTTTTGGATTTAGAGTTTCGTCATTTCAGTGGCGTAGATAAAACTTGTTGATGTTAGGATGCGCGGCAAATGTTGCTCCAGCAATTGTGAGTGGCTGATGAGACCGTTTTGAGCGAAGTAGCTAGCCGGCACTGACGGTATACGTTTTCGATCTGCCAGCTATCCGAGTCAAAAGTGAGGGCGTCATCGTACAGCGAAATACAGTGCAACGATCGTCATCAGACTCACAATACACGCAAAGCATTGTATTGCATTCAAGCTTTAGCGAGTTAGATACAAGTTTTCAACCAAAAAACAGACCACCGTTACAATTCTGGTAAAAAGAGATCAAAAAGTGGGATGTGAAACGTAGAAAAATATGAGTTAATTACTAAGTGCATTAGAAAGCTCAGAACGAACACTTTCCTTGTCGGTCAGTATCCAGAGGGTTGTCCTCTCTCTCTCAGTTTCTATTTAACTTCGTGATAGATTTAAACCTTGAAACAGCCCTATCCTCGTGCGAGGATAGCGGTATCGATTTACTTCCAGGTGGCAGACTGTTTGATCTAAAGTATGCAGATGACATTGTACTACTAAGTGAAGGTCCAGGTAAGTTGCAAGCTTTTCTGGATAGTTTGAGTGCTAGTGTAGTCATGTTCGGCATGCGTTTTGCATCTTCAAAGTATAAAATGTTGGTCCAGCACACAGTCTCTTTCTGACTGGGGAAATAGCAGAGGTAGACAAAGCTCGTTATCTGGGCAGCTATATCTCACCTGGCGGATGCATCACTAAAGAAAGCGAACCTCTATGGTCAACACAGAGTACACAGCCCAACTGTGCATACATACTAGTTCAAGCATTCTGGTCTGATAAGAAGTGACAGCATGGTCGCCATTGCTGTCGCTTCGCAGCCATGATCTTCAGTGTCTCCGACCATGCGGTTTCGGAATCTTTTGGACCCCAACCCAGAAGATGAGGAACACCTACTCTACCTAATGGTTTTGTGTATTTCTTCATGCCTCGTCTCCACGTCATCTGCTGGCCTCCACGTGGCTTTCTCCAGTCTGCAACAGTCACTGCAAACAAGGCGCGCTTCGGTAGGCGACCGTCGGACATACGCAAAAGGTATCCTAACCAACGGAGCCTATTGTGCTGGATTGCATGAGACAGCGAGTTCTTGTTGAATGTATTCCAAAACACTGCTAAACGACAAGGCAAGTTCAAGGTCTCACAACCGTACAGCATAACTGACCGTACAATTATGCTGTATACGCGACTTTTCAACTTCAGTGACACGTCACGTCGCCACCACAGATTGGACCTATTTTGCGAGAGGGGGAAAGTGAACCTCTATGGTAAACACAAAACGTGCACAATTGAAATGTTCATACATAGTGTTTCACGCATTCTGGCCCGATAAGAAATTACAAAAGGAACGTCACTGCTGTTTCTTCGCTGCCATATCCCTCAAAGTCGGCAACCAACCAGTTGTATAGTCTTTCGGGCCCGAACATGGAAGCAACATTGCACAAATCTGGTGGGGCAACTGGACGATCAATGCTGAGGTTGGGCGTAGAGGTTTAGGTAATCGCGGTGGTCCATTGGAGCAAGTAGTCGACCTCCATAGATTAGGTTGGTTGGGACATGTTTGACGCATGGCACCAAATAGGCCGTAACGGTGAGCCTCGGCGATGTTTGCCGAGGTAGCAATAGGTGGAATAAGGCCAAGGACGGTCAAACTAAGACCTGGTAAGAAGGCATAGAAATCCCAACCAGGAGACTCGGTCAAACAGGTCGCGTTAGGCGCCCTGGATGGGGACCTCGAGATGGTGATCGTAACCGGTGATTAGAAACACTGAGTGGCTGAGTGTCGTGAACAACGGCGTTCGTGCATCTTCCCAATTTGTTCTCAACCTCAGTCCACTGAAATTTTCCATTTTCTCTTCGACTCTATTTTCAACCTTTCTCCTACTACATCGTCTAAATGGGCAGCTGTAAGATAGCAACCAAAACGGGCGCACGAAAGTGCATGGTTAATGGTTGTACAAAATCAGACAGACGTAAAAAGTAATGCGTGATCAGGCACAACACAGGATGTCCAACAGGAACTGCAATTTTGCACAGAGCCACGCCAATAGTGGCTTACTGCTATTTGGTCGATTTGAGTTAGCGTACCAGGTGAACTGGTGCGCTTCGTTGTCGTCCGTCGAGAGTTGGTACTGGATAGGAACAGATTATGGTCTGCGCAGAACTGAAGAAGTTGATTACCGTTATCTGTTCGTTGGCAAGACAGAGCACAATAACCGCTTAGGTAAGCTTCCGATGCGCTGTTTTCCAACTTGTGCATTAAAATAACCAGCAAGTACAGCTATGTCGCATCTTTGGCTCATCCGGATGAGTTTGGTGAGTTTATCGTAGAAAGCGTTCCTCTGCGTATCAGGACGGGAGTTGGTCGGTGCGTATGGTGATATGATGCACAAACACCTTTTGAGGTTGCTTTCCTGGACGCTGATAGGACCCTGGAGCCACACAGCACATAAGCGACTGTTGACAGGGACCCAATCGAGAAGAGGGGACTCGGACATGTTACTGAGTACCATGCCTACATCGCGTTGACCTACTGAGCGGGCTTCGTCGTCTCCTGCTGTGCAAAGAATGTGCCTCGAGGACAAATCTGACGTGCTCAAGTGGCTTATAGTAGTAGGATCCTGAATTCGAGTCTCCGATACACAGCGAATATTGGTCCTCGATGATTCCAGTGTACGCGCTAGACAAGCTTGTTGATCTATCTGCAGAGTCCTCATGTAAAAGGCCTTCAAATTCAGTGATTGGCGAGGCTTCAGAAGCTGCAACTCATCTCGTGGTGAATTACTTACAGTGCTATTTGGTAATGACCATTGACGAGCGACATCCAAGTTGCTTCAGGGACTATTACAGGCCAGAAGAACGGACAACACCAGTGGGCTGGGTAGGGAGGACAAAGAATAAGACAAAAGTTGGAATATTCGAGCAGTAGCCCCCTCACCACTACCCACCNTAGCCCACTCACCACTACCCACCCCTTTCTCCTACTACATCGTCTAAACGGGCAGATGTAAGATTGCAACCAAAACGGGCGCACGAAAGTGCATGGTTAACGGTTGTAAAAACTGAACTGGTCAGTATCCGGGCTATACTGGGTACCAAAGAGTTTCTGTTCGCAGATATGCAAGAAGGAAAAAGTTTGTACTTAGAACCTGTAAAGGGGTGGAATTCGGATGCACGCAAGTTAATGTGTCGAGGATGGGTGCAATCGGATAGGATATTGTCAGCAAACTTCAGGCACGCATCAAAATGGCATTACTCATATTGCCAATCAAAACAGTTGACGGAACTTGGTAGACACGGCTGATCATTGAGAGGCCACACCTGTGCAACTGGAAATCAACCTTCAGCAAACCAGNAACCAGGTTAAGTTACAGGGGAGTAGTAAGGGAGTGTAGGAGGGACACACTGATGAACTTAAGTGTCTATCACCGACAAGTGATAACGGATGTGGCGCAGTCTTCTTATCTGAAAAGACAGAACTTTCACCTTACTAGCAACAGTTTGGGTATGTAAGAGCCAGCGAAGGCTACTTTCAGGTGTGGCGTCTAAGTACTTCACGTGGTTGACCCTGCCCATCGGTTTCCCCTGAATCTGTACCTTTTCGGAAGGAGATGGGGAACAGTTTAGAATAAAAATATATTCAAGGCATTTTTCAGGATAAAACTTAGGACCGGATGAAGTGGAATGTGAAACGCGGTGGGACAAGTTTGTGTTATATTCAACCAGTTCTCGTGGTAATATGTAAGGTGAACTAGAATTGCACCTATTTCGAGGCCGGGAAAAGAAGACGAACTTTTGTTTTTAACTAACACACGGTGCAATCTAATTTAACATGGATTTGCCCACTCCTATATCCGCTTAAAGATATCATATTTATTCTATGCACGGTCGTATAGAAATGTGAAAACATTGGAAACCCAAGCGATCTATCGGAATGATCCTCATCGTGGGTGTCAACATTGAGACGCTAGATTTGGCGTGTTTAGATTGGCGGCTGTAGACGAAAGAACGGTAGTGGGCGATCATAATGAACCACAGACAAAAATAAACGGCTTATGTTGATGGGAAATATTACGGGTTCCAGTACTGCGCTCCAATGAACAACCATAATCTCCTTGAGATTTTCAACATGAAGATGTGGATCCTGAGGGATAACCACATTCTCGGACTGTGCAAGAGGATTCATTTTTCTCCCATGGTTAGTCTGCTAACCGAATCTAAGTCCGGATGAAATATGTTGGACTTTGTGAACAGAAGAATGGAATGACATTCAAAACCTCAGCAGCTTGCGGACACCTTGAAGAAGGAATAAAAACAGACCCTCGCTACTAAATGCAGAAAGTCAAACCCGCACGAGTTTGAGTGTTGGGAGATCATTAAAGGCAGGAGCGGCAGTATAAGTTACTAACCAAATGGTGAACGGATACGGCTAAGTCTCTGAGGTTGCAACTTGAAATAAAACTCCGATGCATATGATTCTCATTTATACCGCAGTAGTTGGGAGATTTTTGGTCCACATACAAAGATGGTTTTGACATAAAACTGCTGTTAAAGAAATTTATAGTCTTCTGTGACCTAATCCCTGAGACTGATTGATCAATCACACAAGGCCCTACCAGGTTAAACGTGGTATTCAGCCGTTGAGTGTTGGATGGGATCCTAAGGACCAAAACACACCTCCACCACTCCGTAACAACATTACATTCTGCTCTGTCCTATAGTTCACTTTGTCTGTCACATGCACGAGAATGAACTTATTTAACTTTTATTCATAAGGTTCCATTATTGGCTGAGCATAATTTATGCCTTTGGCATCGGTCGACACGCATTGGTAGTGACTCACAGTGCAGTACAGGTGAACTTTATCCGCCCAGTTTGTGGGATCATATTTTCGTTTTTGAAATAGAATGAATCACCGCTGCATTCACTAGTTATCTGAACTGCGAAAAACCACTTTTATTTCAACTCAGGTGTCTTTTAACTGTATGCTGAATCGTATGCAACCTCACAGAGCAACGAACCAATGCTGTATGAGAGATGTAAACCGTAGTTGAAAAACCGTCGTGTATAGCGCAGTAGGTTTCGGCTCAGAAACACTCGGGCGTTGTGCTATTTATGCAGTTGGATGTCCTTTGTATGTATTTCACATGCGTATGTTACATACTGTATGCCAAAGAAATCACGGTACAGTAATCTCTATAGTAAAGAAATACCCATGATTTGCTAGTGGGCGGGATACTGCCAGGTCGCTCAGCCTGACGAGGTGAATTTTCGGTTAACCTGGGTCTGACCCACAAGGCAGATTGGCGGTGTTTGGAAACTGCAAGACATTTGCGATCGGTGTCCGATTCATTGGATCATACGCCCTCTATTCGGAATCGAAGGCTGAAGGTGCCCAAGACACCCCGAATCTCGATCAAGCCGATGATCATTGCCACAAACAGGGATGTGAGTGTGTTTCTTACGCCTCTTCTTGGTTGGTTTAGAATCAGGCGTTTTAGCCAACTGCCCCACGTAAACTGCCAGTGGTTTACATAGCCCGTCCTCATTTTGGCGGGAAAACATCAAGTGTACACCTGGGAAAGCGTGCAATCCATCTATTTTTTATATGAAGCCTGTTCTTATCACGGTAGTCCTTTGGTTGTGCATTAAAATACTTCGCTAACTGACGCCTTCAGTTACTGTTGTAGGTGATCCTAAGTGATTCTTCATTCCCGCCCACCTTGTTTTCAATCTATCCCTCTCCAATGTGTTGCGTAGTAATCCGATAGAAGTTGGAAAATTTCTTTTTCCCATCAGCCTGGAATATAGCGTGCCGGGTTTTCGTTTGATAACATTTATCTGCATTTATTTCAGTCTTTTTAATTGGGAATGAGTGACTTCGCATTCAACACGCAGCTTTATTTCTCTCCACTTCGTCCTCATATCTCCCATTGTAGTGTGCGTCGTTCGATAATTGGAAAATCTTACCTTGTCAATATTTCACATTTGACCCATGTGCCTAGTTGGGTAGTTGCCATGACTTTTATTACTTTTCGGGTTTCATAGTCGCAGGTGAAACACTTAATTTTGTGCCGAGGCATTTGGAATCCAAATTAAAGAGCTGCTAACCAGGATACTGAACCCGCATCCTGCTTCCTGCACACTTGGTTGTTCCATTCTCGGGTTTGCCATCCCAATAAATGCACTTGTTTTCAGTCTTGCCGTTCGGTCGATTATTGTGATAACCTGTGGGAATCTCATGCGCACATGGTTTTTAACGTGTACACTGCATTCAGTGTGTGGGTGGGGGTGCGGTAATCACCCCTGCGTTGTGTGCAAAGTTTCTTTG
>UZAN01046989.1:0-25046 GCA_900618425.1 Echinostoma caproni
TGCTAAATGTAGATAAATGTGTGGATGTTTCTTTTAGCCTTAAAACAGGCATGCTTTATCAAAACCTTTTGAATAATCAGCTTGAAATTTCTGTTAATGGTAATACCATCCCCAAAGCTTACTCTGTGAAATAACTTGGAGTTACTTTGTCACACAATCTTTCTTGGTCCAAACATGTTGAAAACATTTGGATTCGGGTTCATAAGCCATCATTCTACGCCTTTAGGCTTAAAAAGCTCGGCGTTCCCTCAAATGTCATTCTTAAATTTGTGACTGCTTGCCTTCTTCCACATTGGTTGTACTGTTCTCCCGTATATTTTCCTGGTCTGAAGGAGAAAGACTTTATTCTCTTTCCGAGATCTCTTAAACTTCTTTCTCGTTGCAGCGGCATTTCAAAGACCGTTTTGGTNACTTTATTGTGAGCAAACATTTTGACTCATGCGATCGATTTATCAGCCATACCCTGTCCAATGAAGAACACTGCCTGCACTCCCATCTCAATAAATCGGTCTCTCATCCGAGTACCCGTTCCCAATTTCGGATTCTGTATGCACGCACCGCCACACATAAAAACAGCATGATCCCTTATTTTGTTCGCATCTGGATCAATCGAGCAAATATTACTGCTGACTTGAACAATCATATCTCACATTAGGATTTTACGTAAACCCGTCTGTTTATCATTTAGTAAATGTATATTTCTTCGTTTTCCAATACTTAACGTTTTTCCCTATTGTAACATGTCGAAAATGCTGAAAATTCATCCTATCGGGTGCAGAAAGCTTTACTTGACTTGATTTGACTTGACTTGAACTGAGTCATAACCTTGGAGGCTATGACTGGAAAGAGTGAGACTTGGAACCCCCAAAAAGCTTTCCAAATGGGACATGCTATCTCTGTCACAGACAGAGGACGGGTCTGTTTATTTTCCCGGTGACCAATAACTGTAAACTACTTCCCGGTTTTTTAGTTCACGCTCCGTTGTTCATATTCACAGCGGAATCCAAACTATAACGAAATTTAAATAACACCGGTCTTAGTGGTACATGACTATGACGATTGATTTATCGATTCGTCTTGGCGTAACTCGAAGTCTAATCCAAGTGACTGAGGTCAAATACAGTTGGGTTTGGTCACTCTTCTTGAAGACTTATATCAGTCAAGGCAACGATATTCATGATGGGAAAACTAACCAGACTCAATCACACCGTAACATTTCAGGCAGTTAACTCACTCAAAAATGATTTTTTTTCATCACAATTATCCGTTTGCTTTGAGGGATGTGCGCTAAGATACGGTTCATTAGGTATAGCCTAATGATAGATGTGCTACTCATATTAACGAGGGCCAGTAAAATGTGAAACGTCTATACACTTCAAATTAGCTTGCACTAACTTGAATTTCACCTGAAGTTGGGAGTTTATGGCCACGAACAAACACTGAAATGAGGGTTTATGAATTCCTTTATTCAAATAACAAATACTTCGACGAAATATTTCGAAGCTGACAGACCTAGATGGTTAATACTCTGTACAAAATCTCCCTGAAATTACAGTGGGATTGCTGTTTCGTCCTTCAACAGACATTTTTTCCCATCGACACACAGCTAGACCTCCCTATGACCTGCGATCAGTTAATGCCCCTAGCGCAACTTATAATCCCTCAACCTGACAGGAGAGTATATGGTCACCAGTTTGTGAGATTTGTGATACATCAACTGTGTAGTCGAAAGGTATGGTAATATCATTGGTCCTTTTCGCCTAATTCTCCGAATTCGATTGAATGGCACTCTTGGTAGGTAAGTAGATAAGACACTGTCACTAACAAGAACAAATAAGGACCACATCAGATTTCGTAAAATAGTCCCCTAGACAATGCACAAATCGGTATTCGGAAAGAAATCTTTTCGATATATCGCATCAGGCGGTTACATATATAAGACGATCTTAGTATAAATACCTGATTGGCTGAGTAAAGTTCATTTTGTAAGGAGGACAGAGGAGAGCAGACAGAGCAAACGAATACGCTAAAGAGAGTGATAGCCAATGCCGTAGACGCGAAGGGGGTGTGAGCTTTAATCGGTCAGTCAGATATCTGTACTATGATTGTTTCATAAACGTAACCGTCTGATGCAAAAAGTCAGATTTATTTCAAACTAGTGGTGTTTCTCGGCATTTTGAGGTCCCATTTTTATGCTGAATGTTTTGCTAGGAGAAAATACTTGTGTTCACTTTAATCAGTCAGTATTAACAATTGAGAATAATTTTGTGGTTTTCTGTTGTAATATTTCCCTTGTGCTAAAAGTATGAGTTCCAGGTGAACGGTCAGATTGTTCTTAAAAACAATTCATAATAAAGCCGTGGTCACTGTACTAGACCTCAAAAAATTAGGTTATACCTGTTGCAAAATGATCATTCGATTTGGTTTCTGAAAATTGCTTTGGAAGGCAACGTTGCTCGCATTTTGTCCATAACTGAATCTATTTTATAGGGCCCTAGATGGTTTTCTACTAGTTTTATAATTCTCCAAAACGGTGCCTGGACGAGGACAGTCCTTATCGCAAACAACGGTAAAGGTATCCGTAAAATGGCATACGTACAACAACATATTTCATTTGCCACAGGTCTCCAGAAGTTCCACAATCACAAGGGATAGTTGGTGGAACGGTCCGACGGTGGGTACGCATTTCCGTATTCACCGAACACACTGCTCACATTAGGACTTCGACGATCAATAGTGAGCTATCAATGATGACCATAGTTATTACTTGCTCCACTGTTTATGTCAAAAAAGCACTTGTATTCCTACGGTCAACTCTCTTTCGTCGTCCCAAAACTCATTCATCAGGGATAAGGAAAGTTCCCCCCATTCCGAATTACCTTGCATTCTCATATACGCGGTTCAACAGGCACTGTGTGACGGTCACGTAGTCAATAACGGTACGGTATATGGAGTCAATTAGACATGAAATACTGGATTCTTAAACTTGAATTCCGCTCAAACGAGCGAGAAGGTTTCTGTCTATTCGTACCCCGTTGATATGGCCCTTTGAATTGTGAACCACCAAATATGCTGTTTAATAAATGCACCATAGTGATTTCTCCATATCTAGGTCACTTATGGGAGGTAACTAATAGTGAGCAGGTGGCTATGTAGACCAATGAATCCTATACGTTTTGATTTATGAATGCAGGATTGTTTGCAAATTTCCCTGGATCATTTAACAAAAATTACAAAAACAGACTAATTATTGTGTATTATAAACAGGGACCGCTAATGCTCAGATATAAGAAATAATACACAAGCGCAAGAGAAACAGAAAAACGCAACTTTTATTTTGGAAAGCATTTCAGGACCATTTTGCTTACTACGAATTGTGAAAAGTTGGCCGTTTGAAAATTAGTTAGGCAGCTCACCAATGGTTGATATTGTAATAGTTATGCACCACGTTTTCTTGTTTACCTGAATAAAGGTTTACGTCCGGTTTAGAATTAACTGTTGACATATTTGCAGGAACCATAGAAAAGTAAACATCACAATCCGCTTACGATAGGCACTTCTCATACATTCAAATTTGACGGAGAGGATCTTTTTGGTCTATTTCGTCATTATTTGTGTGGATCAATGTTGAATGAATCACCAAGTATTGAATATCCAAATGCAGATTGGCACATTTAAAACGTTTTAAAATGATCTGAATTGAATGTTTTTATCGAAAATAATGTGGAACGGTTGTAGCTCGGGATGTAGATGTTGTTTCTGATGTCTTATCCGAGCTAAAAGTGTCTTCGAAGTTGCACTGAAGATTTTGCCTAGCCTGGCCACGAAACGTTTGCGAACAACACTTTCAGCTCGGAGAACACACCACCACCAACATTCTTTTTTATATCTCACGGAAGCCAAACTACACATTTAACTAAGGAAGCCAAACAGAACTGCAACGATAGGTCAGATTACTGACATCACTTGAATTCGGAGTTCTCGCATTGCGCGTGTTTCGGCTTTCTGTTTCGTACACTGTGGCTTCGACGAAACGATTTTTTACAATCTGGTTAAAGCCGTTAAGCAGATAATAATTTTAACATATGAACGTTAGTGGAAGTTTGTTACTGATTGAATCACCCATCTGGTACAGGGTTCAGGTGTGCAGACTTTGTCGCAGTTTTCAGATAAAAATAGCGGATCCTAATTCGTATCGCTAGAATGCATGGAATGTGGAATAACGTAACTGGTAATTTGTAACGTTCGTCCGTTCTAGGAGACTTGTAAATTACTGCTACTCGGGTGTTGACATGAATGTACTTATTATAGATGTCCAGCAAGTCAATTTGCATTGGATTTGAAACTCGATAATTCTGACTGAGCGACTTTATATGGGCTGAGTCATAGCAATCCGTACTGACGCGTAAAGCACTTATTACGAAGACATGTCATTCATGGTAATATTCAATCGGTGCGTAAAAATTGAATGTTTGAAGCAAACTGACTACTCTTAATGTATAAAGTAGTTAGTTTCGAACTTTGATAGCCACAAATTTGAAAATGATTCCAAAAGGTAACTTCAGCCCTTTCAAAACCTTGTGACAACATTTTCATCCGGAACATCCTCTTTCAATGAAAATATGAAAGATATCGGGAGCAGTTTTGGAAACCAGCAGTTATTGAAACTACGAAAATGTTACTGCCCGCCGATGATTACAGAGAATTGTTTTCAAAATTTTAGATGCGATGAATGTACTAATTGGTTGCCGGGGGTCTACATTAGGACTGTGCACAGTACCTGGTACCTTTAGATTCATTCAAACCTACCATTTTAAATGCACGAGGAAACGGTCGTCTTATGGACAGCTAAGTGGCTGCTCCTGGAACGTCTCACTATTGTTTGCGTTGTAGTCAGCGCATGGATACATATGCGCATGTGTGGAGCGTAGATGGACTCTAGACGCGTATTATTGCACTTAGCAGGGTTAAAATTAGTTGAACAAGTTAAAATTCTGGTTCATCCCCTAAAATTGGGATTTTTTTCCATCAATAAAGGTACGACTGTCAGTTGGTAATACCTTAGGTTACGAAACAGATGACAGTATTTATTTAAATTCCTGGTTTAATTACGATTCTGATTTTATCAATCGTAAAACATCAGAACTACCTGAGACCCGAAACTAATAATGATAACCTGTCTCCAAGAACGATTTGCATTTTCTGAAGATCTAGAAATATATAAGCTATCATTTACTATCAATTTTTAAACAAAGTTATTTTTTGAGTAAGCGTAATGGCACGTCAGTTCCCCAAGTGTGCTGTTCCGCATATCATTTTCCCTGATGGCAAATGAACGAAGTATGCCGCATCTCGTTTTGTAGACGTTTAATAATCAATAATGAATTAATTAAGTTTGTAATTATACCGTAAACATACTGGGGTGGTGAAGGCACGGCGGTAAGTTCTTCGAATTATCCCCCTGAATTACGAGTTCAAATGCCACCATAACTTTTCCTATCGTGTGTTATATGCAGCCCCTTCAATTGGCCCCTTCCTCTTTCCTAAAATTGTATCGTTATGTATTCAATAAAGGAAGTAAAAATGAAAAGAAAAATATTTTCGTTTATCATCATCCTAAAAGTTGTGGGTAAAATGTTTGGTGTTTAGATTTTGACAAAGATGAAATAATATCGGGAATACCGTCTCAAAGAAAGATGAAATATATTCGCTCATAAATAGATTCACGCCGTTGCCCCATAGTCCTTACCCTGTCTCAATCAGTAGCGTTTCCGAAATAAAGTGCAATTAGGTCCCACTGAACTAACGTTGAGCCATTGATTTCAGTAAAACGCTTGTTTATCGCAGCAACAGGAACTATCACTTCGTTTGATAAAATTTGTGTCACACAAACCTGAACAGTATTACACGTGATTGTGGACATCAAGTTCAATACCAAAGACAAGCTCAATTAAGAACCCGACCCAAGTGTTACACACAAATGTGGTTGTCTACTTTCGAGATCTTTAAGGATAAACGTGATCCGTACGGAGATGTGTGAGTCACGTGAAAAAGCGACGGGATACAGGGCAAATTTGAACGATATTATGTTACGTTTCAATTGAGGAGGAGGAGTATATCATGTGAAAACACCGTTGCGTGATCACAACTGCATAAAGCCGAATATCTTAACAAGATGTGACTACCGGGATTAAGTTATTGCAATAAGCACGTGTCAATGTATCCCTGATCTTATTCATCTTTGAATATTCAGGTGACCTAGCTACATTTCACGTGTGTTTAATGCAAACGAAAATATGATAATAAATGCAAGTGTTTCTATCAACTGGTCTAACTGATGGAGCTCCTAGTTCATCTCATGGCTTCTTGGAATTAGGTCGAATCTTGGAAATAATGTGGAGCTTTTGTAGCTCGGCAAGTGGATGTTGTTACACTGATGATGTTACCCAACCTGGCCACGAATCAAATGCGATCAACATTTCCAGCTCGGGGAACATATGAACAACAACACAGGTCTAATCTCTTCCTCACTAGAGAGCACCGAACAGTCATTCTTCTACTATACAAGTAAATTGCGGTAAACGAGGGATATATTTTATTACCCAGTCGAATAAAACACTGGTAAACAGTTTTTGAACGCACGACCAGGGCAATCGAGTAATTTGACAACTGCGTTTCGAAGACGATTATGTTTGGATAACCATGGAAGACCCAGTGTTCCCACAGAATGTTTAAAGGGAAATCAAGGGGATTGTGGAAGTGGATTTCAGTCACCTTGGCCTTTTACATAGTTCCATAGTCGGTCTCTTAAGGAATGGTCTAACAAAACACCTCCCACACATTGTGTGATCACACCCTCTCGGATGTTTTCAGTATTTGTCGTGACTCAAGTCATCAACAATCCTTGATCCTACCTATTGTGACCAGAGAAACGATCGCTAGTTAAACCTAGGTTGACAATAACAAGTGGATGTCTAAACGCAAAATAGTTTATATTAGTCCGGGCCATCTCTTTTTGTTTTATTAGTAGCTGAGTGCGTGAATCGGAAATGATATATGTATATCTTCTCTGCAAAAAGGAGGATGGCTTGGGAGCAAATACAAATTGATTAAAACCAAATAATAATCTGGTTTATATAATATTTACTGTCAATAAAACGGAACACTGGTTGGGTATGTCACTGTAAGTATAAAAATGAAAGACCCTGATTATTCGTTTTTATTTCTGGATCGGTTCAGCTCATTCCAATATGATCTGCTTCATAAATCAAACAGCATACTCAACTGGACTTGTGATGAATTGATTGTGTCTTCTTGAGGTGAACGATTCCACTAATCAGGCAATCCGGGTCCTTATCAGGAACACATTCGGAAAGACGATACAATTTCCAGATTCCATTCCTTACGAGGAATTCACTTTTATTTGGGCTGGACATTCTGTTTACGGAAGTGAATGGACTCATTGATTTACGGCACAATTTCGTCATCCTATCATCCAAGCGTTCACTTCCCTCTATAGGCGCTTTTAACCTACATAACACAGAAATACTCTTCAGTTGATGAGAAATAAATGATTTGAAAACGGTACTTGTGCGAATGTATTTTTGTATAATAATAGTTATTTTAAAGAACCTCACTACTCTACAGCATTTTATTTGTTTCACTTCCTTCAACTGCATCAGACGCTGCCGATCAATTTAGGTGTGTTCCCTCCATAGGAACGCGTCAATTACTTACATGTGGCACTAACTGATCAGCAACAGTAAGTTCTCTCTTTGTTAAACATCACAATGATGCAGATTAAACCAAAACAAGCCCTTTCCGAGATCAAAGTCAAAGGAAAAGACCATATCGTAATACCCCACGGTTTGTGTCCAGGATGATTTGACTGCATTCCAAATTGGTGGACACTTCAGAAAACGCAATGGTGATATAGAACTTTAGGATTTCAACAGAGAAAATTAAAATACATTAAAAAATACGAACCTAAAGGGGGAGGGTATAAAATGCCATGTTACCAAGGTAAAGATAAACTAGTATAACGTTGCTTTTGTTGTCACAGAGGAGGGCATATCATCGGTTGATTATAATCGCTTCTACAATATTTAACTATGGACGATTTGTGAACTGTGAACGTGTTGCTTCTTTGGAAGATTTCGAGCTCAGGCTGGTGGCAAGGTCTTGTAGTTTCGACCGTCCTTTCTATTTTACGGCCTTGAACTCGATTATGTCATGTAATATTGGACCCATTTTGAAATATCATCAGCATCCTGATTATGTAGCTGTCGCTCAGTTCTGCTCACGTAGGTGGTTTCCCAATTCACAATGGAATCGGTAGATCAGATTAAAGTTGGCGTATAGAGGCAAACGTTCTCTTGTCGGGGGTGTAGGTATTTTGGATCTTTTCAACTTCAAAGAATCTAACTACTCGCATTTCAATTGGGAAAACTATAATATGAGTGATGCATCAACTGTCAGCTATCACCTATTCAGTCTGGCCTATAAAAATCCCATCCAGTAGGAATGAAATGATTTCTCCATAGAAAGACAAAATTACTTTCTGAGTAAGTTGCCGAGCGAGGATGAAATTTTCTTTGNCAGTGAGCTTCACAGACAGGGATGAACTAAACCAAAGATGATTGCCATGACCGCTTGATCGATAATGCGATGGTCACAAATAAGTATGAATGTGGTCATGATCTACTTCATGGGCTGGTTCAACGTCTACCCTCGACAATATAGTGATAAGAATTCCACTGAGGCTAGGTTTCCGTAGAACTCCTTCACTTTTGGGGAACGAAAGCATTTCTCTAGTTATTAGCTTTGAGAGTACAAAAGCTGAACTTTTACTGTGGAATATGAAGTAAGAAGTAGTAGGGATTAAGACTATCCACGTAGTTACGGACTAGCTACTGTGTTCTGCACATAAGGCAAATGACAGACTCACTGATACCTAAAATCTTACAGTTAAACTCAGCATAACTGCTCCAGCCATACCATCATATTCAGTGCTCACTTGATGAAAAGCTGATAGAGTGACTATTGTAATTCGTTTCTCCCCTCAAATTACTCGCCAAACAGAAATCATAAACGGATCAAAGGTGACTCCTCCCTCAGCCGCAATGAAAATAAATCCAAGTGTTGTTGATTATTTTGAATAAACAGGAGTAAATCCCAGTAATTAACAGTTTGTACCATTTGCAACCTAATGAAAAGGAAAAATCGAATGGCCCAATTTAGTCTGCTGGTTTTAGCTGATCGTTTGGTTTTACCACTGTAAGAACTGCCCCCTATTATTTGCAGTTATTAACCACGTGCTCTGGAAAACACTGCCCACCGAGGAACTGAATGAAACTATCCATAAACGTAAAGTCGAAGACCAGTCTACTGCAACTTCAAATGTGCTCTGAATTCCACGAAATTTTCATTGACTTCAACAATGATAGAACTTTCTGACCTACCTCTTGTTCCCAAAAACGTTCCGTGAATAAAACAATGAATTACCGATCAAATGTATTAAGAATCAAGCATTTTTGTGGTGGTCGGATAACGTACATATAGATGCATGCCGACGATAATCCTTCGTGACATCAGACTTCGCATCACTAGCAATGCTTTCCAAACATTCTCCAATTCTGTTAGTTCATTCATCCTACAGGATCAATCGCTATCATCCTGGTCTGTTGATTTCGGAGCACTGTTTTGATGTAACTTTTTGTGCTGCTCGATATCATTTCCGTCTCATTGAACGCTGTGGAATATGGAGCAAGTCTGAGAATGCTCACTCTTTCTCCGGCAATCACGCTTTCTAGTTTAGAGTGACCGGGCGCGTTGTCACATAATCACATAAGATTTGTGCTCCTCTGACAATAATTGTTCAGTAAGCGTTTGCAACCATTGTAAACAAAATGCGGAGTTGTGGGATCCTCTTTACAGAATATGGTTCAACAATCCATCAGCATTCAATTCATAGCATCTATAATGTGCAGTTTTCTTCCTCTTGAACTGGTCACTGATATTCGAC
This sequence comes from Echinostoma caproni, assembly GCA_900618425.1. Classification (NCBI taxonomy): domain Eukaryota; kingdom Metazoa; phylum Platyhelminthes; class Trematoda; order Plagiorchiida; family Echinostomatidae; genus Echinostoma; species Echinostoma caproni. The sequence continues at coordinate 10,025 of UZAN01046989.1, forward strand.
ACCGTGGACCTCTTGGTGAGCGCCCAAAATTCCTGGAACAATGAAGATTGAAGTTGATTTCATCAATCCCTATAATCTCATGTCCAAGAGCCTCTTACCATTGGAAGAGTTGAACATACCTTAAGATAAATGATTCAAAAACAGGTCAATATACCTTTATATATATACCATTTCATTTTCTGTTTATCATCCAGTAAGATCATCCTTACTGATATTTGATGAATCTGTTTAATTATAATTAGTTTTTCATCTGAATCGTTGCTGATGGTAGTGATGAAAACTTTTTTCTCGTATTCAGTCTTGAGTATCATCCGTAGAAATGGCAGTGTTACAGTCGAATTCTCCACATTCCATGAAATCAGTTGCTCTACAGCGTGATTCGAAAACTCATAAAGCCAACTTTCTCCGTGGGTTTATTCTGTCGGTTCTTCCTGCTGTCTTCCTATCCATGTCATTGCTGTCCTTTTCTTCACACCCAGCGATGCAGCGACAACCGATCAGCCATCACCATTGTCGTATTGCCTTCGTATAATAACCTTACAGTTCATTGGCAGATGTCACAACACGGAAAATAGATGTAACGGTCAAGCTGTAATTCATCTGACATCCATTTGCCCTAAATACCTGACTAAACCTTTTGCTGCTTGTTGGAAACAACTCACAGTTCTCTATCATTGCAAGATGAGCTTAACGAACGATGACAAACCAGATTTGGTCTGGGTGAACGCAATAAGTTTGAGTTTTCGGGAATCGTGCGAACAAATGAACCGTCTCCGTCCGTTAAAATAAAGACCAGCAAGTTTATCTGTGAAAAACGCACAATTTTCTACGAACCGGATTGTTATAGATCGGAATGACAGAGAAATATGTGATTTCTGTTAACTAGTGAATAGGTTTACATCTAATCTTACAATTCAGGTGAAACACTGCTGTTTCTTTCATTGGATCCTTGTATCAAGAACAACCCATCCCACCCCAGCGAAACATTCATCCTCCCTCGGCAACTCACTGATAAAGTACTTTTGTCTATCTATGAAGAAATCTCTTCATTCCGACTGGACGGGGTTTTGATAGACCCGATGGAAGCGATGGTATGTGACGCTTGAGGCACCACTCACTCTGTGGCTTTCCCAATTGAAATGCGAGTAGTTGGATCCACTTGAAGTTGGAAAGATATAGTTGTCCAATAGACGACTTGGGTGTACCGGATTGGCGTCCGATGACAGAGTGACTCGTATTCACCGAACCCTAACTCCACGGCAGAACACAAGGGTGGGAAATCCACATGTGTTCAAATTAGGGGCAACCCGGTCTAGACAAAAAAATCGGTTTGCCACGGCAAGAGTAAATGTGCAGGAAATCGGAGGAGAAACGCGACTTAGATATAACGACAGTGCTAGTTAAGGGGCGGTGAGAACGAATCGCAGAGGTGGGATAACAAAGTGACACCAAAGGCGGGTGTTGGGCCAGAGGTAGCAACCGTAATCACGGTGTAAGTGAGAGAATAGACAACGGACTTGAAGAGGGCGTCTGGGGTGGTCAAGCTCGCAAGGCGGGCGGTAGCATGTGGGTCAAGAAATTACCGATTGCAAGAAAAGAATGAACAGTGAACGAGTTACAACAGTAAAGACGGTAGGATAAGCGTGGACGGAGGGTGGTGAACAGGTGGCCACAAATAATACGAGGCAGTTTCTATCCCGGGTCGAGATAATAGATAACGACAATAGGCCACATGAAGAACGGGTCACGACAATTAATACGAAAGTTGCTATGTGAGGTGGTTACGTAACCAAAGGGGGATTCGGTGAAGTGCGTCCTAAATGGCCGTGGAGGAGGAACTTAGTAAGTTCCGATCCGGTGGGCAAAGATCGCCAAACTGGGAGGTGGTTAAGAACGGACATGAATTGATGGGTTTTGAACTCAATATAGATAGGTCCGATGTACATAAGTTCAATCACACGATATTGCATCTTACACAATCTGGTGGGGTTAGTTACATAACAGTCGTGATGGCCGATGTCAGTCACGTTTCGAACTGAATGCACAACGTGATCCATAAGTTGGGGACGAACGCAACCGTTTTCTTCTCCTAATCCTGTTTTCTGTGCTTTTTAAGGAATGTTTCGGTGTTGGCAACTTTGCTAACATCTCTAGAAGGTTTTGTAGTTGTTCAGTTTTGTCTTTCGTGCAGATTCACGTTGTTCTATGAAATAACGTCCGAAAAATACCATGTTTTTTCCCATGGATACAAATCTTTCGAAGCGTAAATATTGCCCTCTCCAGGTCTCCGTTCGATGGACGGATTGAACAATTGTTCCGTCTTCTCTTTTGGTCATGATAATGTCAAGGAAATTCAGTGTGTTGTTGGTTTTGTATACCATACTGAACCGCATAATTGAATATAGTCTCTTGAGTTCATCCAGAATTATCGTAGCTACTTCTAAGCCTTCTGTTATAACAAGGGTATAGTTAGCATATCTTTAAAGAACGACACACTCCAGAATGTTAGTTGGGTTTTGCTTGAGATGCGTCCTGAAAGGTTTGCTAGAATTGAACCTATCGAGGTGCTCATGGCGGTATCATCGATTTGCCTGTACGTATTTCATAGGAAATAAAAGTATATTGCTTGAGCAGGGCAGTAATAGAAGCTCAGGGATGGACACTAGTAGATACGCTCTAATCTGTTCCTTCTCTAAATGATCGCCAATGTTTTTCATGATTTCTTGAACTAATTCTTTGGTAAATGGGGATCGGTGGGACATTTTAATTGAGCTTCCGCATGATTATGTTATCCATCACCCTTTCGCGCAGTTAGTGTAAATAAAATATATTTTTCATTCCTGTATGTATCTTGAATCGGTCACAGGTAAGATTGGTCATCAGAGGTTTAATAAACTTACTGCTCCTATAAGCGAACAAAGGAAAGAGTAAACTGTGCCTGATTTCATGAACCAGCTTGAAAATATATGTGTAGTTACAAATAAGCACAGACTCTGCAATTGGATGCGCATAACCACGTACTCGAAAACGATTACCGTAGTTGAACTGAGTTTTCAAACAAACCAGCGAGTATGATTGAATGCGCATTAACCAAAGGAGGAGGAAGTCGCAGACAACAATGGCCATGAATTTGAACAGCCGGTTTTAACAAACCTCGGTAGTTAAGTCCTAACTACCGATATTGAAAACTTCGTTTGTCATTTTAATTTTTCCATGTGCCTTCCCGATGGCGGAGAAGACGTGCATACATTTTCAAGTTAGATAATGAAATAGTGCAATTTACTATTCTCTTAATATTAAATCAGTTAATTCCAAAAGGTTATATATCAACCTAATTCGAAAATGCAGTCTGGTTTTGAAAGGCTATTACGTGTAATAAGCTGCAAACACATACTTACCGCCTAAGTTTGTTGCACTTCCCTTCTCCAGATAAAATGACCACTTGGTCTGCAGGCGGCAGACAAACGGATCTGGGGGCTTCAGGGCTCACCTCTGAGTTGTGGATAGGCGGAACGTTTTGGCGGTACTATAGAGATATCACTCTGTAACATATGACCAAAATTAGTCATGAATTATTTCAAGACATCAGCTCATCTTCGGGTAGAGTAAAGTCGCTGATTAGGAATAAAGTAACCAAGGGGTCAAACATCGGACCAATTTCAAATGAAGCGGAGTCACGAATTGCTATATTCCTCCTAATGGATCGATTTTCATCTCACCCTGTACACAGTTATTATCATTTGTATGATCATGGATAAGTGTGTGTCACTTTTACACACCACCAGTTGAGTTGATTGAGCTGTAAGGATCGAGTGGATGTAATCAGACTGTAAAAAGAACCTGCAAGAGTGACAAATGATATAACAAAGGTGAGAAACTATGCGAAAGAACAGGACAACAGATGGAAAAGTTGCGGATGTTAAGTATTTGCTTTTGTAATTTTAGATGGAATGTAGTAGTTAGTCTAGAAATTACATTTAAAAAAAAACTAATTTTCGCTGGTCAGAAATTGAGCCTCTATTTGGTGTCTATTCAAGTGAAATACTGATGGTTTGTTCTCTGAATCCAAGGTTCATTTTATAACGTTTTGTCTTTCAACATCAAGAGTATACAGGCATACGCCATTGGTTTCAAGGAACTGGTGAAATGCGAGGAAATCTCGACCACTTGGGCCACTGAACTTCTGAAGTGAACTCGCGTACGTAACGGTTGGTGTCAACATTCAGGCCCCCGAGCGATAACCACCTCATCGATCCGTTTAGACCTGACTTGCTTTCATACCCTTTCAAAAGAGGTTGATTACCGTTGCTTTAGCTCCCTCTAATATTAGGAAAATAACGTTGCTGAGGCATGAACCCCACCCACCTGAATCCTTTTTTCTTATCTATATCTCGCTCCAGAAAAATTACTTATTGTTATCAGTTCATCCCCACTGGATATGAGTCGTGTTAGACCCAGTCCAATAGGCCGCATGTAATCGTCGAAGCTGTAATCCCGAACTGCGGTTCCCAGCAGAATGCCATTGATGAATTCACTTGAGGTCTAATCGGATTCAAATGAAGTTGTCAACCTATCGTTCGGCAGCTTTACATCTAGCCTGTTATCATGAAAATAGCTGCCTTCCGTAACCTCTTTGTCTCTGTCATGTCACTCCATTCATCATCATCTGAACGAAGGTGTTATGCACTTGAATATAATCATTGAATCTATTCATAAGGTCGATCGTGCACTTTCCCTCATGACCCATAATCGAAAAGAACACACTTCACACAAAACACCAGAGTGGCGAACAAGTTCATCTCGAAAGGTTCGTATTCATGCCAATACATGCTCAATATATATATATATATCACTACTTGCGAATAAAATAGTCCGACGAAAATAAGATAACATCCCATCACATCACAGATGACTAGAAAAGATTTCATTATGAGATCGGAAATTGGATTCACCACGATAATTTAGCTGTTTGCCTACTCATCCGAACATCGAAATTACTTTTGATACGCTTTGTTAGGGTGGGTTGGCTCAGGGAAGCATTAACTCTTGCACTAATTGTTTTCAGTCACAAAGTGGAGTTTGTGCAGACGAATGCCAACCACTTCTGCTGTAGGCAGCATCCGACAGTGAACCTGTCTCGATAATTACCCACGAACTTTATACAGGGGTCGGAAAGCCTCGGACAGGTTCACAGAGTTACTTATTTCAGCTAGGTGTGAAACCACTGCACTGATGAGTGACTTGATCGTTCCGGTATTCAGCCGCGCAGGTTGGTGTTCACGAATCCGCTCGGACAATCCCCTGACCGTGCAGCCTATGTACGTTGTTCCACAGTAACAAGTAGATGAATATATACAGAATGAGACCGAAGAGTCGGGAACTTTGTCCTCTAGCCGCGAACACAAAATTGTCTTGGACTTGAACAACACACAAAACTTGGATGTATGGAAAGTCCTATTGACTGTGTCGGAGAAACTTCTTTATATGATCCCTGCTGATACGTCCTCTATGAACACACAAAAATGCACACGGCTTTTTCCCCAAGTTTGATGTTCTCTAAAGCATAACTATAATACAATTGCCTAATATTAAGCCATCAGACTGTTACGGCCAGTACAAACGCTTTTGATTGTTTATTTGTTTCCATTCCATTCTCTACATGCTTACTAGGTGTTGCGTCATCCTCGCTATTGGATAGTGTCACCAGATATTTATAAAGCACAACCAAATAAGTGAGATCGCTCATTCAGATAAGGAGACCTGATTTTCCCATATTCCACTTACGCAATATGAATGAGTAATCTGTGGGACTTATTTGGTCTCATTGAGTTGATAACTACGTCAACCATCGTCGTGCTTTGTGAACAGCCGATGATACGATCTAAATAACTGAGATGACGCAACAACTAGTTCGTATGAAAATAATGGATTCGGATGAATGAAACAATCAGAAGGTTTTGTATTGGCAACAATGGTCTGTGGGTTTAATATTGAGCAACTCTGTTGTAATTGTTATAAGAAAGAGGACCATTGAAAATTTAGGTCAATTGCCACAAATAGGATAATTATTCGTAGATTAGTTTACCTACCTGATAATTAATTGAAAACTAGGTTCCCCTTACCCAATCTACTTACCACTCTCGTGTTCCAGAGAACCTGAGTATATTATATTAACCATTTTACTTCACACCTCAATTAGCCAGTGGTTAACAGTCGCCATCCGTTCCGTTCAATTGTTAGTACGAGCCCAAAAAACGTAGGTGCCATTGATGTAATTGAGGATTTCAACGGCATGGGGTTTCATGTTCAACAACGATGTCTTGGGTGATGGGCATAATATCTTTGGGACAGTTCAGCTGGCTCTCATTAACATAATACATCACAACTCATGCTTTAACTGAATAAATACTGCTAGTTAATATCGGTCCTCCTTTTGAAATGGAAGCTCCTTGAAAAATAAGTTATCTCAAAAGATATAAGGCATTCCGCCCTCACGGACTGTCATTATTGGTTTTAAAGGAAGGAAGTTTAGCCTTGGTCCGGAATCTAACGAGATTCCCTGATTCAATATAAGCGAACAAAGAAATAACAAATTCTGACTGAATGGTAAACGTTTTGGATCTTATACATTTAGGATAGAGAAGATTCACGAGATTGGTTCTCTCGGGAAAACCACGGAGGAATCGTTGTGATCAAAATTGACTCCTTATAGCTCGCTGCTACCATACTTCACCGATTGTTTGTCGAACACGAAGGATTACACCCTTTACAATCATAGTAGTTTTAGACCCGTTGGGGGCTGTATCGACCAAGTCTTCACTCTTCACGAAATCTTAGAACATACATATCCACTTGACTTCCTTTTTCTGTAAGTGACACTTGACACAATCGGCCGCTCTACTCTCTAACGCTGTATTTCCTCGAGAAGTTTATTGAAATAATACGATTATAAAAAGGCCTTGATAAAGGTTACCCGCGATGACCAAAGAGTCGGCTTATTTTCACCTGTACCGACATCGCTGTGATTTCAAAATTGCACCTTATATAAAACATATTACATGGCACATCGATTTTTCGATACACTCTGAACGTCGTTCAGATCTGACACTATGAATAATACTAAGCAGAGTCTCAGCCTACGGCGCTTTTTGCTCGAGTTTACCACGAATACCGGAGTTCGTCAGGCCATCAGTCCCCTTTTCTATTCAACTTTGTAATGCTTTTCTTTCTTGAAGCAACTCCGTCCTCGGGCTAGGATAGCAGACATTGATTTGCTCCCAGGTGAACTGTTTGTTCTTGGTATACAGATGACGTAATATTGTTAAGTTAATAGCAAAGTAGCTTGCAGGCCTTTCCGAATGATTAGTGTGTTAGCGCAATCGCGCTTGGCATGCCGTTGATACCTGCCAAGCTTAAAATGTTACTACAGGGCTGAGTTGGTTAAGCCCNCCAGGAAGGTAATCCAGAAAGGAGACAAATTCTTAAATTTGGGCAGCATGGATCAAGTATCAGTAGTTACCAAATTTAGACGTCTGTGGCTCCGTCTCTACATTCAGCTCCTTCTTCTTCTTCGAGTGTATGCTTTCGCATTTCGACTAGTGTTAAAATATGGAGTAGAGACTTTAAAGTTACGGGAACAGGAACAAGATGGACTATCGGTGTTCGGACACGTNAGGGGCAAGTAATACTGAGGTTAGGCGAGAAGTTTTAGACCACTGCAGCCTCCCACTGGAGCAAGTGTTTGACCTCCGTAGATTGTTGTTCGTGGCATGTTTTACGCGTGCCACCAATGAACTTACCACGGTAAGTGATGCTTGCAAGTCAGGTAATGACAGGAAAAAAGTAAAGGACCTTCAAACTGAGACCGGGCATGTGGGTATGAAAACTCCCACTAGGGGATTCGGTAATATAGATGGCGTTCGGCTGCCAAGATGATAACCTGGGAAGCAGCGTAACTGATGGTTGGAGGTAACGAATGATGTGACTGAGTGTCCCAAAGAGGGGCGCTCATACTTTCACTTATTATCCTTGAAACTTTCACCTTTATGAATTTTTTATTTTTTTTTCAAAGCAAATGCAGTCCATATTACAAATGGTCAGCCAAACGATAGCAACCAAAACTGCCGGATGAAGGTGCTTGGTGAACAATTGTGAAGAAGGAAGTTCTCAAACAGTAATTCACTTGACAATTCATGGAAAGGTATTCGTTATGGTGCAGCTATCCTAATTATATGAGGGCTGAGCAGACATTCCGGAAATGCAGTCCTTGTACTAGGTTCGAATGCGCGGGAATAAAAAACGTGAACTGTAATACGTGGTGAATATTCCTTGGTGATTTCAACCCACAGAACCGAATGTCAACAGCCGAGCCCAGCTAACAATTCATAGGAGTCGTCATACTCGAATAACATTCAGTCGACGATACTAGAATGCGAATTTCTATGACTACAAGTGTGGCGTAAAACAGTAACTGAGTTTTGGTCGCTTGCAAGCTGCCTCTGTTGGCGACGCTAATTTGAGAAGCACTATGTTCAAAATGCCAAGCGCATGTAATGTGGAATCCGATAGGAGTCACCAGCAGCTGCAGTAGAGGCCTTTATTGAACTGTTCGAAGGTTTATCCTCTTCCGCATGGTCAAACTTTGACTAAATGGGTTGAGTGCATGAAGCGGTACATGAACGCTGGTGGAGAATACTTCGAGAAAATGTAACGCTTATTTTTCGGAAACAAATAGAACGTTGTGCTCAGTCTCCGTAATTATAACCGTTATCCCTTACATAGGTGCCCGGTTTATTTGATCTTGCTGTCTTGAGTTACAATATAGCGCCTGATTAAGTTATAGTCTTCGTTTGACAATCCGACTGCATCCAAGATCCGGTGATGTCATGGTGACCGTAGGGATATAATTGTGCAACCAGCAGTGACCATGTAGTATGATATGTCCATGCGATGCGCAGGAAGAGACGCACTGATGATAAAAAAATAAGATTTGAGGTACTTTTTGATTGCATACATAAGATAGCTAGACAATGCAATAGGTCCAGCAGCATCATCTTCTTACGATAGCGAAAACAGCGGAAGTGATAAACGGAGTTGATACAGAGAAATCTCTCGATGAGAACAGGCTCTGCTTGATGCATATGATATTGAACCGCTTGAGCCATGCATTTTCGAGGAAAACAAAAATTGAATCGAATGGTGCTACAGAACCATACAACAAACAAATAAAACGCTTCATTCAGTCAATTTAAATAAAGAAATTGAAGAAAGCAAAGTTTGTGTTAAATCGCATGAAATGGAAAAATAAATTGACTTTCCATACTTTGGAGGTGGCAAATCTTAACTTTGGTTGTATGTATGCCTAAAACGATTGCTGCTACAATATATACGGAGAAAGGAACAGTAAAAGACAAAAAACCTCATGATTATTTTTTTCGGGGGGAAGGGGGGCTTTTTGACGAACGGTCAAACTAACCTTTAATGGGAAATGGTGAACCAGATTTTGAAGTGTTATTTTTTCGTTGGGGAGATACTTTCCGTCGGTACTGAGGGCAACTAGTCAGAAAAGCAATGGTTCACCAAGATAATGGGGCATTTCCCAACTCGAATTCAACTAAATCGTGGTATCACAACAATGATATGGCCCATATACAACCCAGATCTCAACCACGGATCAGGGACTAGAGCATCAATGATGGATTTGTAACTCACAATCGCAATCGGCGCGCATGGAAACAATCTGTGAAAATACTGAACAGCACTGGTAAGTAAACTAAAGACAAGTTCAGATGAGCCCAGGAAAAGAGGATGCAATATACCTTGTCACGGGGAAAACTTATGATTTTGATTCTTTTTGATGAATCGAATTATTGATTGTTTGATGAAATTTCGGACTTGACATTTGTATTTGATTATAACTAAGTTTTTTGGGAATGGCAAAGAGGGTGAGAACGTTTGTAGGTGTATTTTATTAATCCAAGTGGGAGATGCAATTTTCTCCGTGAGGTATATATATCATTGCAGGGAACCGGGAAGGTTATTAATTGTATCGACAGAAATGACGAGGCAAATCAATAAAGATTTATCAAATATGAATTTAAAAAATCTTAAGGGAGCTTCACAGGCAATTTATCAGCCAAAATTACCCAATCACACTGGTCTTTAATATTGGGATAATTCGATAGCTGCCTTGTTCAAAATATCGCTATGGGTTGAACTTGTAAACGAGTAACTCACGTTAATGTGTGCCTTGGGCTCTTTACATCAGCTGAGCTATTCCTGATTGAAAAATTCTCCAACTGTAAGGTGAATCCCACTCTGACAGTCAGTTGCTCGGTTGTTGACATTTGAGAATTATGGATACGAAAGAAAGAATAACTGGTGATTTCCAGAGTATGTAATCAGCTTCGGTGTGAAGTAATCACAAGTCTGGTATCTATGTCAAACGATTACAATTTATGTTGGTAAGGTATCGCCTTTGTGTGAAACTTATCGGGGATTTATTGCTAGCCCATGAAGTTATCAGCCGGGTTAGGGGAATTCACACAAAATCGTAGTGCTTGTCTGCCGTTTCCGTAAATGAAGACAGGATGGGTTTTGAGAGAACTCCTGAAACAGTTCTGTTGAGAAAGTGAATTTTGACCTCAATTTATGTTGGTGAAAAAACCAAACATTGAAGAAATACGTAATAAGGTAGTAGTTAGATAGTGAATGTTTGGATTTTTCACAGGCACCGGGCAATGTTGATGATGTTGGATGTGGGTTTTACTCCTTGGGAGATCGCTAATTCCGCACTGTTTGAATGCATTTACATATATGCAGACAGACCATTCGATTACTTTACGATGGAGCATTGGTTAGATGTCAAAATGTATCTTAAGTTTACCTTCAGAAAGAACCCTTATGAGTGTGCCTAACCAACTGGGACAAACTATGCTATGTAGAGATGATGCGGTAGCTTTTCAGAGTCGCTACACCGAACTGTGCACTCAAAAGTGGAAGTTCAACAAACTAAGGTTAATGATTTACTTATTTCGGATTTCGTACTTTGCATCCTTTATTTGAACGCGTGCTGTATATTTTTTCTTCTCCTTTTTCAACTGAGATATTGATAATTGAAATACTTTGAGACAGGAGTCGTGACCCTGAATATTTGTGCTCAGTTATGAATTTACGTTTTTTCCGTCGTTTTGTCCTTATGATCCCTCAGAATGGTGCAGATGTGCTGATCCTGTTACCTGCAAACTCACTTGGATTGAGTAGTCTGAAGCTACATTTGAAAAACGCACGTTTTTAAACCCATCACCTTGTAATTTATGGCTACAGTTTTGACACTCCACCAGTAGATTTACTACCTTAGCCCTGTGAAATACAAAACATCACCCCTTGCCAAAAAGCCCCAATAGTTAGCCAACGCTACTTTTCCATGGTCACATGAAATAAATCCTTTTCAAACGGATTTGATCCCAAGTTTACCGCAGTTCAATTTAAATGGAGCTGATATTCTCAATACAAATGACCACTCAACTATCTCAACTGATCGGAACTCTTTTTGTGGTTTCCCGTCATTATTGATGTGTCAACAGACTAGGTTTCTTGGAAACAAAATCCATAATTTTGGTGGAGTTGGGGATTGTACTGTTGAAATTAATTGATTTATTTTTGTGTTGAAAATGTAACGATTGCATTTCTTTTGTGAGCCTTCAGAAGAAAAACATTCTTATTCGGTGTTTCATAAACTTCTTCTTAGTCTAATTGATCACGGTATAAATACTTTGGATTTCATTTTGTTGTTGACTGCTTGCGAAACACGGAAACCGAACCATCTGTCTAAAGCTTGTAACACCTTTGTAAACAATTAACTTCATCAGAAGTAATTCTTCAAAGAGTATAGTTTTTGTCTCACGTAAGCAGAGACGGTCTACCTACATTTCATTAAATAGAAAATAGAAATATCTTCATGGCGCTCTCTTTGATCTACCACGACTGGGTGTGTCAACAGGTTTCATGAGCAAACCAACTGTGTGATCTGAGACATGCAATATTTAAAGATGAAAACGGATTAAAATAAACTCCTGGTTCAGTTTTTTGTTGTTGTTTGGTTTTCTTCAGTCAAATGTCCGTTCCAGATATATTTAAGGTGTTTTATGGTATATTGATTTTATTCATCGACATTCTCGTACACTGTCACATAGGAAGAATCTAGACAGGTGACGATCCATGAAATCAAACTTTCTCCAAATGGATTCAAATACGGAAAAGAGTATCTGGTTACTTCTCACAAAGTTTTGAGGGAGTTTAAGAAATCAAACTTCATACGTATGAGGTAAAAATGTATCCATAACCTTTCTGATTTCATAGCAATGCTCCTGTTCTAGCAATCCGGGTAAACATCGAAACAGAGTAAGTAAGAGCAACTACAATTTTTAACATGAATTTTTTTTGAATGGTGGCTCATTTAATCACAAGAACTCTCTTCCAGTCTAGGTATTCTCATTGTCAGCTGAGAGATGAACAAATATTTTGAACTCTAAGAGAACTTTTATCCACAATACTGTTTCTTTGGTTAATAAGTTTGAACCGCATTATTTGTCTTCAGTGGACCAATACACTGAACACATTCGTCATATTTTTATACCTTGGCATATGCTCCGCGTTTACCATGGCACTGTTTTTGCTTAAAACGACAGTTTTCTTCTTTTTCGATTGTTTCTTTTGTGCCTGATATACTCAATTCATATTTCACTTCACGCGCTTTTATCTACACTGTTATACGAACCAAGTACGGTGGAACCTTATCTCACTAATCTATTTTTGGTGTTCATTTGATTGATTATTACGCCTCCCGTCAAACTAAGTTGTCTTTCGTTCGGAGTTGTTGTTTCTCTTATGCGCTATGACCAGGTACCACTCACGATAGTACCCTGTAAATATATGCATTGATCCCGTTGTTTATCGTTTACCGTCATTTGCGGTGCGTCCAACTAAGAGCGGCAGTTCGTTAATATAGCGGGAAACTGAAGTGCCTGAACTGAAGAAGATTCAAGAAGCAATGAATTTGTTATAGAATGCCGGAAGCAGATTCAAGCAATATTTATTTCACTGTGGAAATCCGTCCCGGCAATCGAATGGCTCAAAAATCCTGAAATCAACAGAAAACGATATTAGGCGGAAATAAGATTCCAATATGGGCACATTATGATCAGGATAAAAGTAGGAGTACACACCTCGATAGGTCAGAAAACTAGGAAAGTGCGTGAATGCACTATGAAGGCACAACCAAAGGGTTATGCGTCTTCATTATAGGAAGATGGGGTGGATAGTCACCGTTTTTTAAGCAGACAGAAAGGCGCCCTACTCTGTATAAAAGAGCCTTCAATAACTGTTGCAACGTTGAGTTGAGCGATTGTTAGTGTGTTCGATCGTGGGTTCAATCGCGATAATAGACCTGACAGAAGTTGGTGCCAAACGTATAAGAACGTACTGAATCTGAAGTACCTTCGGACTTACTGCTTAACGACTGATACCTAGCCGATAAAATGCTACCATACAAAGGAGTTTCTCCGACACAGTCAATAGGACTTTCCATACATCCAAGCTTTGTGTGTTGTTCAAGTCCAATACAATTTTGTGTTCGCGGCTAGAGGACAAAGTTCCCGACTCTTCGGTCTCATTCTGTATATATTCATCTACTTGTTACTGTGGAACAACGTACATAGGCTGCACGGTCAGGGGATTGTCCGAGCGGATTCGTGAACACCAACCTGCGCGGCTGAATACCGGAACGATCAAGTCACTCATCAGTGCAGTGGTTTCACACCTAGCTGAAATAAGTAACTCTGTGAACCTGTCCGAGGCTTTCCGACCCCTGTATAAAGTTCGTGGGTAATTATCGAGACAGGTTCACTGTCGGATGCTGCCTACAGCAGAAGTGGTTGGCATTCGTCTGCACAAACTCCACTTTGTGACTGAAAACAATTAGTGCAAGAGTTAATGCTTCCCTGAGCCAACCCACCCTAACAAAGCGTATCAAAAGTAATTTCGATGTTCGGATGAGTAGGCAAACAGCTATATTATCGTGGTGAATCCAATTTCCGATCTCATAATGAAATCTTTTCTAGTCATCTGTGATGTGATGGGATGTTATCTTATTTTCGTCGGACTATTTTATTCGCAAGTAGTGATATATATATATATATATATATATTGAGCATGTATTGGCATGAATACGAACCTTTCGAAATGAACTTGTTCTCCACGCTCCTGTGGCGTTTGAAATGTGCTCTGTGAAACGATTTCGTCAATGTGCTTTGGTTATTGGGGGTTGCATGTAATACTCATTCCGAAAATTTCAGAGAAAAAATGCCATTTATTTCAGCCATTCAGTGAGTTAAAATTTGATCTTGCTATTCAGGTATAATACTGCTGTGACTTCTACTGGATTTTTTTACCATTGGTTAGTATATTGTCAATGCCAGAAGTATGTATGCAATCATATTCGCTTCAAAGCGACCGGTGTTATTTGAGTGAATCTCGGTCTAATGGGAATTTTGTTCAAATAGTTGTTCGGCAGATTCGAAGTTTGTGTGTCGATTGTGAAAAGTTCAGTAGCCTCGGTGGGATTCGAACCCACGCATGGACACCGCCCGCATGCTCTACCAGCTGAGCTACGAGGCCACACCGATAGCACTGATCTTTTCACATTCCAATCATCAGTAGCCTCGGTGGGATTGGAACCGACGCATGGACGCCGCCTACGCTTTGTACGCGCAAGTAGCCTCGGTGGGATTCGAACCCACGCATGGACACCGCCTACGCTTTGTACGCGCATGCGCATGGCAACGCAATTGAGGACCGAGACTGAACTTGTTCATGCAATGAAGCATACCTACATTCACGCTTGAGCATGGTGACCGATTTGTCGATTCATCTTGACGTGATTTGCTTCCTTACACGGCCGATCGAGGTCAATTAACACCGGGTTCGTTCATTCGCGTTTAAAGCTCACTCGATCAACGGTCAA
>UZAN01046990.1:16033-27624 GCA_900618425.1 Echinostoma caproni
CGGTACAAATTACATCCATTCGGTTGCATAATTTCACTGGGAATTTCTTCGTGCAACCACGATTCTTGTAGCATATGAATCCCAAGAATTTAGTGCTTCTTTTTGTGTCATGTCTTCTACATCGTCGACTTTTGCCAACAGAGAGCAAATGTTTCTTGTTAAAATAAGAGGAATTTTCATTTTACTGACACTGCACCAAAGGGAGACTGCTTCGCCAACCTACGCGATGTTTTGTTCCTCTGCCGCCTTGTGTTTTGATAATACACTCAAACTTATTTCCCACTTTGTAGGTGTCATTCACAAAATACGTGGTCCGCGCGGTAGCACATAAAGATTTTGTAAATGTGCTCGTGTAGGATACCTTCTAAGGTTATTTCTTACCATTGAATACCATCACTGAATAATTTTTATCAGCAAATTGTGTACGATTAAAATTGTTCAGCTTTGCCAGTTTTTTAACTCTCCGTCCTTTAATGGGTACAAATCGATTTTGTTCCTGAAGGAAGCGGATACATTTACCCAGATTCAAACTTGTGTTATTCTTGATGACTAGTGCAAATAACATTACATTGAGAACTGTTTCTCTTTATACTTCGAACTATTTAATATGGTTTGGACACAAAGATGTCACCTAACCGGTGGCATTCAATCAACGTTTGCATATATGCAATCCTAATATTAATATTAATCCTAATGTTATTTCAAGTTTCTCAAGCTGAATAAAATGTTTCTCATCGGGAATAACTCATTTCGTCCTTTGGTATATAAAACCAAGTGCATGTCTACGTTTGTCATATCACGTGACGTCTACTCTATGAAGAATATGTCCATTCAAAATGTTGCACTCCATCGTGATGGCTTATCTCGGCCACGGTTGATAAAGGAAACCCGAACTATTAATCCATTTTTAATCAAACTGTGCTTTATTAATGTCAAAGCAGAATGATAATTTTGACGCCTGGATTTCACTGAACTTGTACAGCTAACTTTTTTGTGTAAAATAAACTTAAAGGAATATACTTTGCTAGTCGCAAGAAAACATTTATTGAATAGCAAACTGATCTTTCAAGTATATAATTTTGTTACCCCAAGCTGAATTGAGGTAACCGCTGGCTCTGGTAAGAAGACAAATAACATCAGAAACACAAAGTCACGAATTAAGAGGATTGTAGCTCTAACAAAATGCCTCGAGGTAACATCAATTATCACCGTGTAGGAGGTGTGTTCCAATCCCACCATCACCGCCTGTCTCCCCATTATGTTTGTTATATGGTAGCCCTTTCATGGGCCACTTTCCCTTCCTGAAAATCGTACCTTGTATATTCAATAAAAGGAAGTAAAATGTAAGTGAAAATGAAATGAATTAATTTCCAAGTAGATTTGGCTGGTGATACATCGTAGACGAAACTTTTAGTTAGCAAGTAACATCGGGAGATAAATGACACCTCTTCATTAAAGACATTCCCTTTGATTCAGTTGGACAGCAAGGTTAAACGTTTGCTTCTTCCTTTGACCAATTTCGCTCGCAACAGCAGTATTTTTACTCAGAAACCTGTTTATGGTAAAATAATGATTAGCTATGATCCATCTGAAAAGCGTTGTCTGTAAAGTATTGGGTAGTGACATCATTTTTTCCAGTTTACGTTGCTCATTTTACATTCAGGTTCACACTAAAACCCTTCTACTTCTATCCTTTTCAATTCTCAGATTAAGACAGCCTGAGAAACAGAATTTAAAGTTTCTTACAGACCCCAGTTGGTTTTACCAACCTGCTTTTCTTTCTCTCCTGTTATCTTCTAGTTTTCCTCAAGAAGGGCTTCGCGAGACTACATCTCATACTAGCTACACCAAATTCCTGATAACAGAACTGCAAAACCGCCACATTGTTCTTCAACACGATTCACAATGAGACTGTGTACTGGTTGCACCCTGATTTATCTACATATCCCCCACATTCATGAACACACGATCCCAATACATATTCAGTTTATTCCGCTTACTTGCTTGTCTGATTTTCCCAGCACCAGTCGCAAGAAGAAGTTAGCGAAATGATTTTTCCGTGTTTCTACCCGTCTGTACATTTTTATCGACACTTCTTTCACTAGTCAGGTAGCTTTCTCGCAATGTCATCTTCACTTGACTTACCGAGTTGTGAATACCAAAANATACCAAAAGGCAATAGATTTAAAGGGGACTGTTATAATTTTAACCTTCTGAAACTGATCTCAATAAATACTTCAACACACGATCACAATTTCTGAGCACCGTTTCTCCGCTCGATTGATATGTTTTTTAACTAAGAATCGAAATTTGTCTGGTCCGTTTATTGTCACTCATCATCGATATGGTACACATTAGGCCTTTGGTTTTATTTATCAAGGTGATTCGTCATGCATAGCCAACATCTTGTTCATCGCCTAAACTTCCAGAAGTTAAAACTCATCAGTGGTATAGTTTCACTGAATTCAATCGACTTAGAATCTGACAATAACGGATTTGGTAATCCGAGGCACTTATCACTTAGAGTGTCCGGGGAAGCAATCTAGATACGGCTACAGGTATCAAACAGCATAGCATAGCACCCATTAATTATGTCAAGTTCTAGCTATCAGAATGGCTGTGATTCTCCACTCCCTATGCGCTTATTTTTGTGTAAAAGATGTGTTCATATGGTGTGATCACACCCGTAACTGTATGTCTATACCTACGCTGGAACCAGTCTTCGTGCTAAAAGCTTACATCAACATTCTATTAAAAGATTCCATACAGAAACCTCTGTAGGAATTGATGCTGTCTTTACGTTGTGCTTTAACTTAAAACCGGATGTATTTCATCACGAGATGCTTGCAAATCTCACGCCTAGTTTACTCTCATCGACCACTATCTAGATACAAACGTTCACTCTATCACTATATACAGTTTTGGGTTGTTAATCAACCGCTCGAACAAAGCTAGTGGGACGTAGTCATAAGTGACAGCTAAACACTTTTGACTTCTGTTGATAAAACGGTTTACTCAGCAATGTAACGAATCGTCTTCTGTACGGGACTGCAAAATAATCACTCAAAACACCTAATGGTCTTAGAAGGTGTGCTCGTATTATTACTGCTATATGTTTATTGCCATAGTGACAAAATCCTAGCGTTCTACATGAAACCAGGTGAAAAAGCAGGTTGTCCAGAAATGTTTATTCATTTTAGCGCACCTTGCGATGCTTTAACCAAACATACAAAAAACATTAACGTGAACAGACTGCATTTTGGACAGACAAGGTAGACCTAGATGTTGGCATTGGCGTCAATTCAGCAAGACACATGATCGGGTATCAGAAGTAAATTTCAGAATGACAAATCACCTAAATTTTCAACTTAGAAAATTTAGCTGAAATTCGAGTTGAATGCTTCATTGATCCATTGCCAACGACCCAAAGAGCTATGAATGTTGCAACCCCAACCAAGAATGAGTGCATCATAGGGGTAAATTCGTTTACAAAATTGGTACAATGAACTTTGCAAGGACTTATGTCTAAAGCAATAAATCATAAAGCCTTTGGCGGTATGATTATAAATAACTGAATTATAAATTTTCGAATTCATGGAAACAAAAGTATTTGTCGTAATAATTTAAACGCGATTTCACAATTAGACTATATAACTCGTGATTATGATCCTGAAAATTATTTAATACAGATGTCTGTTATTTACGTTCAAATTAAAATCAAGTTAATTCTGCTTTGTAGGAAAATCAAATGAATTGCTTCTATTTTGCATCCTTTTTGAGCATTTATATCAATCCTACAAACACACGTAGCTCGGGTATAAAAGAAAAGACATTTCCCCGGTTTCATTTAATGAGAAGCTTCTCACGTTGGTCACCTACCTGTGCATAGCATACAACTAATGACATCGAACATCTGTTATTATGTTGAAATAGCAGTAATGACCTTTGGTTGGTCCGAGAAAGAACGGAAGAACAAACGACCTCAAAGCTGCTTTGACAGAACTCGTGGAGATAATTAACCGGAACACATGACAGAACTCAGTGGTCCTACGAAAAAGGTATAAATTTATCATTCGACTAACAGAGAGATACAGGTGTATAAAGCAAGTTACAGAATAGGACATTATGTGTGTTCTGAGTTGCTCACAATACTTCTCAAGACACATCTCATTCAAGTGCGGTAAGATGAGTTTTATACACGCCAACGGTTGATTTTCCATAAAATTACGCTGTATAAATGCGGGAAGAATACTATTCCAAACTTTTCTCCCGGTTAACCGAACAATGCTTAAAATGTAGAACTACACTGACACTGTTAATATTAAAATGAGCAGCCAGACTTTAGACACAAATAAATTTCGGTACTGTTTGCTACTGTGTTTTTCTTACAATAAATATATTGGAACATTTTCATGCTAACATTAGTCTTCATTTAACAAAGTTATATGTGAATGTGAAACAGATCAGTGCTATCGGTGTGGCCTCGTAGCTCAGCTGGTAGAGCATGCGCGTACAAAGCGTAGGCGGTGTCCATGCTTGGGTTCGAATCCCACCGAGGCTACTGAACTTTTCACAATCGACATACAAAGTTATATCGTTTATTTTGTCGCAAACCTCGAATTATTCAACAATAAAAAACTAGAACCATACAGTCGTAGCTCAAACGCCGTATATGAAAATAACTTCAAGAGAAAGAAGACGATGGCAAGATTATTTTCTTTTTTAGTTTGAAGGGTGATTATAGAGGATAATGCAATCAGTGGTGATAAATGCAAAAGGTTAAGTATTCAAAGGTAAACATTTGGAAATAACAACAAAGTTTTAAAACAGTATGTCGGAGTTGCATTTTTAAATTTTATTAATTCCATACATGCTGTCCACAGACACTTTTATGCAAACTTCCAGCTCCATGATCAGCAGTTCGAATCCCAGCATGGTCACAAAACCAGTGCGCACAGCTGATAAAGACGCTTCAATCTTCCAGTGCTCTTTTGCAAGTATTCCACCAAACGTTTTATCACTAATTGAATGCATGAAAGAAGTGGGAACAGAGGAAATGCCCTAGAAAAAGAGCAATACACGAAGCAGGATATGGGTCAGTTAACTTGGATTGAAAGAGAACTTTTACAAATTACCATATGGCATTTACACCCTGGTTTGTTTCCTATGATTAACAAGTAGAAGTAATTTGCCCAGGTTTGTCTAACATGCAGTGGAGTTCACTTTCTTCAGTACATGTTGTTGTGAGGTACAAGAGAGGCAAATCACTTGTTATACACCACTCAAAAAAGTATTATACTAACCTAGATTTTTGGATTGCCTCAACTCCAATAGGCACGAGCATCGCCAATTTCGAGAACTGAAACATCAACAAAATTAAAAGCCAAAATACTGAATTTCATCAAATTGTCCCCAATTTTACCGAAAATATATCGAAGAAAACAGAAGTTTCGTTGCAACAACACTGTTGCATCCCTCCCCTCTCCCATAAAGTTCACTCAATAAAGCCACTTCAATACTCCGGATAAGGTTTCAAATCATTTCCACCCCGTAATCAGTAGTGCCTTCAAATCGCGTTTTGTGGTGACAACTCTGGGGTTTTAGTATAACTTAGGTTTAGAATAGNGAATAGCCCAGATGATTTGATTAGGTTCAAATTTGGGTTGCACGTAGAGCACATCTATGCTTTGATTCCGCGAATAACTGAGCAGCATTCCGTTAAATACCATTTATGAGCTATAGAAATACTATGTTGGGTAATGGTCTTAGAGTGATAATTCAATGTCATTGCTAGCATAAGGTATCACTCCAATGTACAAATATGTGCATCAGAATATTGCACACCCCCCCCCACGCACTACAGCTAGTGTGATTGCGTTGTTCTTTGACTACCCCCCTCCCGTACAATCAAGTAGTTTCGATCGTTGATCCCCCGACTGAACTATCGTTCTTTCCAAAGATTGTGACAGTAGAACTTTCCCATCTCAGGTCTATCTAACGCCATTTTATTTTTGTCACTGAATTAGACTGAATTCCACTTGTACCATATTAGATAATTTCCGATTTAAAATAAACATTTTTCTGTTAATGGAGTTAGTATACTAATCTTTCTGCTCATTTTCTTCTGTTTTTAGGAACCTTTTTGAGTGTTCTTTGTATCGTTCTAACCGCAACATTTAACTCAATTTATCTCCAATGCATGCTTTACATAGTTTGTGACCACACCTAACGGCCTGCACCTATCTTTACCTGAGAGTTTTTCCAGCGTCTGATCTGTTTATGACTGACTGTTACCTGTTTCCGATTTAGATACCGTGCGACAGTGGATCCAGAAGTATTACACCGTCTAACTACCTTAAGTGTTCTGATATTGACCTCACAAAAGACATCACTTCTGAATTTCCCGTTACCATCAAACCTATTCCAATGCGCTGGGTTTGAAAATGTTTTGTTGTGACCTGATTGGATATCTTTGTTCCTTCAAGGTTACTGAGAGTGACGAGGGTATATACTCAATGTCACCAGGGTGTCACAGCAGTCAACCACTGAATCACTTCGGTTGCCAATTTCCATGTCGAAGTACACTCTGGATATCTATCGTACACGTTTTAGAAACGAGTTATGAGAGAAATCCATGGCAATGTATTAATTTCGTCGAGATGAAAGTTCTGCTTTTTAGATATACTTCGGTTAAAATTAAAAATAATTCGATGAAATTTCGTATTTCGGCTCTTCATTTGCTTGATTTTTCCAATCTCCATAATGATGATCATTGTGCATACGGTAGTTGAGGCAATCCAAAAATCTACGGGGGGGTGCAATACTTTTGTTGTGTGGTGTAGTTAGTACTCAGAAATGGAACCAAGTCTCAAGCCACCATAGAATTACTGTACCAGGTTTCAGGCCGGCGTCAAAGTTCTATCCTGTTTGGATTGAGACATCGGACTCAGTGGACTGAAACATCCCTAGAATCAGAGTAATTTTGGTTGGATACAGCAACTGGGCTGAACGAAATTGAATGGAGAAAGTAGACAAAAATCGAGAGAAAATGCCTTCCAACTTGTATTTGCCTTGTAATACGCTCTGGGCTCATATGTGCGACAGCATTTCCTCGTCCTTGAACTGAAACAATTTAACTTTGCCATGAAACATTCCACATTTGTTTTTGTTGACAATTTTACGCGGGGCTCTAAATTCAGCTGAACCGATATACCACTTGGTCAGTATAATCCAGGTGATACCTGATTTTATCTCATCCAATGCACTTGGGAGCACCCGCTTATGTTCTTTGTTACAGCTGACAACTGAATAACATAATTATGGCTTTTGAATTCCATATAGCTGTTCTCTAAGCGCTGCGGATGGAAAGCTAAAGTGGTCATTCTTCAATCGGCAAAGGAGTAAAACATTGCCCTCTCTCACCAACTCCGACACTATGTTGAATGGCAACCTCATTTCAAATCCCTCTCTTAGAAAACGTATCAGTTTGGGGGATTCTGATCCTTAGCTTTGGCCTCCTTCATTTCTAGTCTGAAAAGTCACTCCCATTTATGCAGTCATCAGGTGAAACGTTTTACTGCGCACTGAAAGACTACCGAACTAGTGAGTGGAGTTACCACACGAACTGGCTTTGGACAGGAAACGGAAAGTAGTTGACGTACGATACAAGAATGACGTCTCTGAGTGTGCGGTTTTTACTTGGAAATGAAATGAACGGCCTTGTCAATCAATTATATTCACAGTTGGGTACTCAGCAATTTACGTTAACTGTGTTTACATAAACCTGCAATTTCTGACAACAACATTCATTCCCAAAGATCAATCAAAGATCAATCATATAATAAAATCCGTGTAGTGAAATTGAAATAAAGTATTCAGTCTATTGTGCACATACATGAATGATGTGCCATAATCCTTGGGGATACATCGGGCACACAGAAGAACAAAGGTTATTTTCTTGACGGTTTGAACCTCTACGGTTTCCGTTCCGCTTTTTGTGACCCAATGGGATAGTATTTATCTCTTAATTATGCATTTTAACTCGAGTTTTAGGAAACCCGATATACATTATCAATAAAAACACATCCACCGTGAACATTTTATTTCAATCCTCGTATTAGAAGGAGATTCTTCAAATTGAGAGATTTGGTTTACCATGAAATGTGATTTGGTTTGAACAGAGTCGGTGTTTATTCATTCTCCACAGAAAGCAATGTGTGAGCCTTGAAATAAATCATCTAATGCCTGCCTGTATCGAAAACACTGGATTTCCTACTCAAGCATTAGTGAATTGATCTGTGCCAGCCCAGCTGTCTCTGCAAAGTTTGTTTTTCATTATGAACACATGATCTAGCAAAAATCCGCCCAAAACTCTGGATTTACCTCGCAGCTATCTATTTGCAAAGAGATGGTCTCACTTCAGAAAATCAAACTAAGTTGAGTTTGTCCAAAGAAGAAAGGTTGTGTTCTAATGTCTCTCGTCAAACCTCTGTGCCGATTTCTGAGTTGAATTTCTTGCTTATTATTTTTTTCACGTTGAACATGCGCGGACTTACAACAAGTCAAACATTTTCTTTTGTTTAACGAAAGCCTTTGCTTTATTTATAAATTTTCGTATACTGTAGTACGAAGGAACCGACTAGAGTGACAAAAAATGCAGTACCGACTCTGATGAATTAGGTAATCTTTTGTGAAACCGAAACGATATAACTCAATCTCGTTGATTACGAATCTCATGATGACAGTAGACGACCAAATTAAATTAACCGTTGATTTATGTTGATCGCAATCTGAAACCACATACTTCCGTTTTATGTATGACACTATGGTTACCCACACTGTAATGCTTTATTTTCATCATGGTAAGTTTCTACTCACTGATGCAAATTCTTGTTAGAACTTTCATTCGGTTTCATCCCAGTTTGTATCCCATTTGGAATCAACTAACATGCTCAGTGGGCCTGTTGGAATAAGTGGTAGAAAGGTTTTGTTTTGCAACTGCACTCCTCCGTATTCACACGCACAAACATGTAATGAAAAACAATGCACAATATCAGGAGATGCCGACTGGTCAAACAAGATTTGTCCCCCCAAATCATCTGCTTCTTTCGTTTATTTTTAAGTGTTTTTCATATTTTTACGGTTCCCGGGGATCCGCGCATGGTGTTCTTCTACAACACTATGTCACTTTTTATCTACTTGCAAAGATAATGCGTGACTTTTGCACTAAATTGTCCGTTATTCAATAATAATAACAGTAGTGACAGTTAGGTCAAGTTAACATTTTTTCCCTTTGATTGCGGCTATCTTTTCATATTTGTCCGCTAGGATTTTTGTGATCAGAGGATGAGTATTTTATAAAGGATGTACTTTACAGCATTGGCGCAGCCGCTGCATCAGCCAGCTCCTCCACATGAAATGTTAAATATCCATACTTTCAAATCACCCAGCTTTGAGAGTACTTCAAATATCGGCGGCCTCATGGGATGTCAATATGGCTTAGTTGTTTTCCGAGCTTGATAGTTGGATTATGTACATACGTCAGGTGAGACACTGTTGGAGTACAGAGTCTTTTGTCAAAGTTTGCCTTATTTTATTTTGTATGGCAAAGTGCACCGCTCCGCCACGGGAAATATATCAACGCTAAAAACCAACAAAAAGCAAGTCACAAAACTTCATGGATGGCCGCATTTATAAGGTTATTCAAACACACGAATCACAGACAGCAGCCTTACCAGACAGTTTACCACTATGAATTCACGCTCTGAAGCAACTTTACCTCAAACTGTTGACGTGTTTGCATTTTGTCTTCATAATGGCATTAAAACACGACTCGAATATGTTACATTTGGTAGATTTTTCCGTGACTTTTGGGTACAGTATCGCCCGTCTCATTTGGTAAACGCGTTTCTTTTTCTGTCGCCAATGTTCATTGAACCAAATAGTTTAGTAATTATGTAGAAGTCCAGTAATTAGGTAGTTCTAGGACAGATTATCCATATAATGTGGAAAATTCGTTGGCATAGTGCGTCTGATGCTTTTTGCTAGCAGCTGATTTTCGAGTACGAATGAAAAATGTGAAGCGATCTGCCAAAATTAACAAAAACAACTATGCAAATAATCATAGGTTTATTTGTCTATCGTCACCCTCGCGTTTTAGGTATCGAAATTAATGTAGGTTTGACACATCCTCAACATGCGCTATACCCCGCTTTGGTAATGCAAAACTATCAATCATCAAAAGGGTCTTGATGCGGAACACAGCTGTCAGTCTCACATGCTTCAATACAGTGGCTTCTTAAGTGGGGTATTTTATGGAGAAGCACTAAGGTGCAATACGTGTCCGCTAACTTGACTCTATGTTATCGGGGCTAACTAAATAATGTGCTGTTCACAGCAATTGCTTTTGATGATTACTATGGTAACCACAACGCGGAAAACTCAAAGGTGTTTTTCATCCCTACTGAGTATATTCCTTAGAGAACAACGTTACTTGGTAAGAAATGTGGTTTTAAAACTAATGCATTGTCTTACCAAAGCAAATAAATTACAAAATAAAAGTTGTTTACACTATCATTATCTCGGTTTTAAATCATTGGTTTTATTCCAAGTTATTTATGTTTATTTAATATACTGTTCAAACCGGCAAACTTTTAGAAAAGTATATGATCACNACTACTGTTCTCAGTTTCAGTCTCATTGTGAACAATCATTAACCACGCATATTTGTGCGCCCGTTTTGGTTGCTGTCTTTTGACTGCCCATTTGGATGAAGAATAGGAGAACACAGGAAACTTGAAACTGGAGTCGAACAGAAAATAGAGAATTTCAGTGGTCTAAGGTTGCAAAGAAATTGAGAAGATGCACGAACGCCACCGGTTGCGACACCCAGCTATATCACTCAGTGCCTCTAACCATCGGTTACGATCATCCCAAGGTCCCCAGCCAGTGAGCCCAACTGGACATATGTGAGCCAGTCTCCTGGTTAGGGTTTTCATACCCTCGTGCCAGGTCTTATGTTGACCACCCTTGGCTTTTTCCACTCGGTGTCTGCTTCGGCGAACATCGCTCGCCGTGGTAACCTACCTGGTGACATGCGTAACACGTCCAATCTATGGAGGTCGACCACTTGCTCCAGTGGGCGACCGCGGATACCCAAGAACTCTACGTCTAACCTCGGCATTGCTCATCCGGCTACCCCACCAGATTCGTGCAATGCTGCGTAGACAGCGGTGTTCAAACACCTGACAGTCTGTCTTTATCTTGTTTTCTTATGCAGCGTAGACAGCGGTGTTCAAACACCGACAGTCTGTCTTTATCTTGTTTTCTTAATGGAGTTTCTGCACCGTATAGCAGAACTGGCCGAACTGTCGCGGCATACACTCGACGCTTCACAGTGCAGGACTGGCCGAACTGTCGCGGTATATACTCGACCCTTCACAGACAACCGGATGTCGCGACGGCGTCACAGATGTCTCAAGTTGGCAAATGCCAACCGAGCCTTTGGTATGCGATCTGACACTTCATCCGTGATGCCTCCACCGGGTGAGATGTACCTGCCCAAATAACAAAACTTATCCACCTGCTCTATT
>UZAN01046991.1:0-18107 GCA_900618425.1 Echinostoma caproni
CAGATCGTGAGAGATGGTTGGATGGACTGCTTCCACATAATTGGGTCTTAATTGTTCCCCGCTTGGAATATGGGTTTTTTCGGGAGCCGATTATCAATTGCTCAGTTGGTGGAGAACCGTTCATATATCGTTTGTTCTGCCATGGAATTCTAGTTAAATGCCTGCTTTTGAGCACACAAAAGGGGTGTTTGTAGACTTTTACTAACTACCTCTGTGGCTAGAACACAGAACATCATGTGCCTAGACAGTCCTAGTTTGACTGCAATCAGGGAATGAAACGCTTCCGTCAAAAAGGTACGAAAACACCGCACTTGTTATCGATTTTGTACTTTTTCGAGTTCACCAGTGATTGTTTCCTAGGTGCGGATTACTACGGCTCTTTTGCACAAACAGAATATGAATTTTTTTTTAAACTGATTGATGCACAGATTCGTAAATGAGAAAACTCTCTTATGTATGGACCGTCTAATTGACCCATCATCAAGGCGAGTTAGGCATGTTTTCAAATAGGATAGCATATTAGCCGCTCCTGACTTCTAGCACCAATTTCACATTCCGGTGTGCGTCATATAAAAAAATCGATGATGTCTGCAATTTGTTCCGGAGTCGACCGTAAACATAATGTCATCCAAATAAAGTTCGTACACACTGGTTTATGTTGAGTTGGGGTTGACATAAAACGTCAGCAAACAGGACCTCTACGGCAATCCCATGCCCCTGGCAATAGCACAATTTCTCGTATAGAAAAAGACCGATTGATTCCAACTACCTGGAAGTAAGCCTATTGCTATTTGGTTGCTTTCTGTGTATTCACATAAGTAAATAACAGCCTTGCGTATCGGAATGTTCAGGAAAAGCGATGTGACATCCAGTAAAAATGTGTGGTTTTTCCGAGTAATGTACTGTTTGAACGGGTCTCAATGCATCCTCCGCACTGGGCTTAGCAGCTGTCATCCTCACAGATTCCAATAAACTGGACAGCACACCAAGGGGACTACAGCTGCGTGCATCGATGTGTGTATGTGCTACTTTCACCGCAATTGTTTGTCACTTTTTCTGTTGTAACTTACCGTCCAGTTATTGTAAGTCTATCACATATGAAGTGATTCACATTAGCGTAATGCGCCTTTCATCAAGTCTGTACAATTTTGTGGATAGTCAAACCTATATGGTCTGTATTAATGAACCCCTTAGGCTTGAATGGATCTACAGCTGACTAGCTCATTAAGTCAACCCGCCCATAATATTATCGAAACAGTGTCAAAGTGCAATCTTTTCATCCAGTTTTATGCAAATATAATGTATCTTTATTCCACACGTAACAATTTCGCCTATCTAAGCATCCATTAGAATCACTACCGGGCGGCTGGGTTTTCTGGGTCTGGATGCTTTACCGTTTACTAATTTGTAACATATATATATATAATGTTTCTGATGCGTATTTACCCTTCGCACCTAGTGAAGCCTTCACTCATCTGTATTCAGTAGCACAAGGTTCGTTCGAACCATCCGGATGGGTTTTAACCGGAATAAAGTGAGATTTTCAAAGCGGGCAGCGGCACAGTCTACGGTCTGGTGACAACTTGATATTGAGATTAGAGAAACGACTCCGTTTTGATTGAGACTAAGGCCTATTCAGATTGATTGATGGGGTAACAAATCATTAGTGTATTTTATTGATGAGTTCATCGTACCAACCCTTTTGTCAGTTTTGAATTCGCCTTCGCCCTTACACCATTTTCAATACCGGGATGAAGCTAGCATGGTATGGGAAGACCAACGGACCGAAACCACACACTGTGACGCTTCATGTTGCAAATCAGGGACCGATTTTTTTATGTTATCCTCGTCAGCCTCATACAACGAGATCCAGAGAAGTGAACTTCACTGATCGTTGCCAAGCTCTCAATGTACTGTCACGACGAAACTCAACCTTGAAGTCGTGTGATGGCTTTTGTATCTCTCTAACCCCGAGGGCTAGACATAATGGCTTTTGTCAAGCCGAAGATCTAATCATGCTTGGAAGGTCAGAGGGTAGAGGTCAGACAAAGCCCAGTCTCCTGATCCTTCAGGTTGGCGATTCGACTCGAATCAGCGTCTTAGTCCGTAAACGTGCTCGAGTAGTAAGTGATCCGAGTGAATGGGCCTCCACTCCGTCTTACCAGGATGCCTTATGATTATATTCTTGTCAGAACCAAAGGCTTTCGTTGAGAACCCTAACCGTTCTCCTGTTTAATGGCTGGATACCCTAGCAGTAACCGATCATAAAGCCTCAATGAATTTCCTTGTGTGCCGTAATCTGTTTGCCATGCAATCTGGACTCATATGCGTGTGAAAAATAGTTATAATTATATAATGTAATGTAATATAATCAGCATATCAATTCTCGAAATTGATAGCACAAGTTCATTGAAATGAATTATAGATACAGTGTCTAGCACACGCAAGAAAGACCACATATCAGTCAACATCCTTGAAAACATCTAGAGGCACTCGAACCAGCAATTGAGAACACGTAATCCAGCTGCATTTACTCTCCGTGACACAGAGCTTTGGGATGAACTGCCAAAGTGTCAAAAACTCCAATCGCGGGGCCCGGAAACCTTAGTCTAAGGACTTGTATTGGTCAACCAGTTAAGATCGCAACAAGTCAGTTGTGTTATTTAGCCGCAGATGCTTATCACCCGGTTGCAAACACGGTACATAAATCTGGAAAGTTTAGAGTCAAAAGAATTAACGTAAAACCAGTGCTCAGGGATCGGTGAGCATCACAAGTAAAAAAGTTTCTTTTCATTGAGTTGACAAGCATTGCTGTTGCTCCTAATACAGTTTACTGGGACTGTCATTAGACTTTTCGTAGATCTTGCTTCTTAGTCCGGTAGAGGTTCGTTCGAAAGCAACACAACAAAGTAGGTGATTAAATACCAGACTATGAATGAATACGGATATCTAAGTAAGTCCCAACACCTGGGACACCGTTTGCTGGTTCCTATGACTAAGAGGTTCATCCCTCCTGTTTGGGGCGACATTTAAGGTATACTGAGGCCAATCTACATGATGCGGTATGTTCCAGTAACAATTAGGTTCTATTTCTGGAGAAGCAGAAACACCGTATTGCGATTAGAAAGCTGCCTACGGAGTTGAAAAAGAACACAGATGTACAGTTTTGCCTAATTTATTTCCTGAAAAATTCCTTCGTATCTCTTCAGTCACATACTACAGTCAAAGAATATAATGAAAATTAACAAGTAACATTTACCGCGGGTGAGTCGCTGGTGTTATCTTCACCCATCTTTCTACCAAGGTGCGGCTAAAGTTATAAATAACTGTTTCTGCTTGCAAAGTTCAGGCTTCCATCATTTTATAGCAGTCACCTCTGCAAACTAGAGCAACCAAGAGTTGTGCATGATGGAAACACTTTCAAATGCCATAGTCACGTTTATTTGATGTCCAGTCTCTAACAGGTAATGAGCGAGTGATGACGCTGGGTTGGGTTGACCATAGACCTTGATCATTCGGGTGAGTCGTTCACCAGTTTGCTAACCCACACAGGGATGTGTTCGGCTATTCTTTGTCTAATCTGCCGCTCGGTTGCCTAGGAAGGTGGCCGAGCACCCACAGATGAATTGGTACAATTGATAGGTTTTGGTAAATGTTACTTGTTAGTTTTCATTATATTCTTTGACTGTATTATGTACCTGAAGAGATAAGGCGAAATTTTTCCCGGAATAAACTGTGCAGCACTGTGTTGCCGTGTTCTTTATTCAAGTGCATGTCAGGAAAAGGTTGGTTCTATTTTCTCAAAAACCTATGAAGTTGTAGGCTGTATTTTGTGAGGAGAAAAAACTGTTTCTACTTAAATTTAATAAATACACTAACAATACCATAGGTTCTCTTATGAATTCCAGGAAAAACGTGCAATTCAACAGGGCCTCGTTTGCACCGTGCCCTTGATTCGAAAAGAAAAACGTGAATACAAGAAATTTAGTAGCCTACTTTGGACCAATACGGAAAAAAAGAAAGCATTTCGATCGTTTACAATTCTTTTCCTGTGGATGCTCAGTTTGAGTGTGGTTCTGTTTGCTGACTATTCCATGTATCAAGTCCTGATCACAATCATGCCCATGTTCTCCACAAACTTTGCCTCCTACGGGGCGGGGGCAAAACTGGGCAAAGAGTTTGAACCGGAAGGAACCAGCACTATCACGAAGCCAGAAATCCGTGGAGAGTCATCTTATGCGAACATGGTACGTACCATGGTCTCTATGCTCAATCCGATAAAGGATATTGCGTTGGATGTGGATGCCGAAGCGTGCAGACCGATCGCAAATCCACCAGACAACTCGACCAACGTCACTGTTGTAGTGATGTTAGTGCTGACCATCTTTTCAATCATTTTTGAGGTAAGTTAGACCGGATTACTTTAATTCACACTACTCGACAGATTGAACGGTTGGAGAATGCAGAAAAGTAAATTATATCCTGACTTAGCTAGGTCCAGTAGGGTAGTACGCTTTGAAATTAAAAGATTCAAAAGAATTTTCGTTATATTTATCAATGGTTTTATGCAATTAAAAATTACTATTAGAAGACATTCTCAGCACACTGTACAAAACAACTTCCATTCGGAAAGTATGTGGGCAGACTTCCGGATGAGTCTGTTTAATGACGGGAGAACTCGAGGGGCAGGAAACCAAGTCACAAATCGACTTTGATTCCAGGCCTAAGTTCAGAATAGTCGGGGGAAAAGCATTTGAGTTATAGAATCCGAGCATCATATCAGTGGGATTTTACACTGGACATCCGGACTTCCTATAGTAAACAGGAGAAGAGATTGACTTGAGATGCGATACTTTTATGAGCAATTTACAGTTAGGATAATCCAGATACAAACCTCGAATCGCGGGGCAGCTCGGAGAGTACGTGCTTGCACTGCCAAACCACCATTAATTGATCATTTGTCTTCAATAACGATATCGGGGTTTAAAATCTTAGCAACCTAACAAGAGACATATGAAGTCCTGTTTTGGCAAAAGAGCCTTCAATGGCTGTGAAAGCGTTGAACTAATCGTATATTCAGCTTAGTTTTTACAATCATTATTTGTGCACTTTCATGACCCTGTTTTGATTGTTGTTATCGTCTGTTGGCGCACGCAATGGGTAACAAACGCACGTGTATAAAGCTCCAATGTCTGACCAATGAAAGATGAGAGATTTCAGTCACTGGTGATGTGAGTAACAGGGATACTCTGTATGTGCAGTGATCCGTGGACCGATGAGTACGTAATACAGTTAGGAGAATATGACTGAGAAAAGTGATCAACTAAACGGTAAAGGGGATACGGGTCACGAATGGGAGAAAACAGTCAAGCCGATCAATTTACCCACTGGATTAACCAAGGTGTAGCGTGCGTGATAAGCAATATGGAGGGCGACAGGAATCAGATAGTAATGAAAGGCAGCTGCAGACCTACTAACGTAGGTTAGGTAACACGCCGGGTGTGAAGAAGATCAGTTTCGTTGGAGAGTGATTCAGATTGAAAACTAGTTTCGGCAGGTAACAACACAATATACGATGACTTCAGCGAGTAAATGAAGCCTAAGCTGAAAAACTAGGAAGTACTGAACAGCTGTTTCGATGAGGTTGGCTCTTATCATCTGAGCGAATCCATCGAAGTACCTGGAGACTGAGCCCGGGACCTCACAGGCAGAACACAAATATAGCTACTACCGACTACTATCGACCACCAGTCCAACGTTTCCTAGGTTTTCAGGTCAAGCTTCATTTACACGATGAATTCATCACTTGACTCAATCAAACCCTCCACTACTTTCACAAAACAGTTAATAAAGGAGGCACTTTTAGCATTTATTATTTTCCATCAGAATCATCATTTATTTTTTAAAAAGTGAATGGTGGATTTTACTTGCAAATCAGAAAGTCGAGTGCAGTATCGGCACGTAGTGTAGCGAAGAGTAACTCAATAAAAGTTGTCAGATATGATGAACTGAACGGGGGAGCAGAGACAGAAATGATGACCGCTCAGTGATCAGCCCAGGATGGTAGTCTTATCTGTGTGGGACCAGTACCTAATACTTGGGGGAGGCTGTTCTAAAGCAGCGTAACCCTATGGGTGAAAGAGTACTGAAGGACAATAGCAGGAAGATGTCAATTCTTATTCAAGGGTGTTCAAATTAAGCAGAGGACGGACGTGACGGATAAGGTGTGAGTTATAGTCTATGTACGAGCTTTGTTGTTCTCTGCTGCACAGGCTCTAGAGCGGTGCAGTTGCTGACCAAACGAGAGTGAGCAATAGGAATCCTATATTCCAATTGTGGCCTGATGTATGTACCGCAGAGGATCTGAGATTTATCTCTATCCATTCTGCGGAAAGAGCGTTTCAGGAAATTTAGGATATGTAAGGCGGTCTTCTCTTGATAAAACGTGGTTGAGAGTGACCTCATGAGCCAGAATCCGAGGACCATATGATGTTGTGCACTATCCATGGACGAGGAAGAGCTGGCCCTAAAGGTCTACGCTGGGTTTCAGCTAAATGATATGATGATGCATTAGTCATCGTTAAATGGGAGTATTTAATCATCAATCAGAGCTGACTGAAAAACTTTAGGGATGGTACACCACAATCACATTGTCGGTGAGCATTGCGAAATTGACTTATTCTATTTGTTAGGTCGTTAGTGTAGATTAGGAAGAGGAGTGGGCCAATAAAAATCCTAGGGACTCCTGGTAGAGATTAAAGATGCTGATGAAAAAGATGAAATTGCACTGAGAATTTGTGGGTCGATAGAAATTTAAGAAGCAGGAAAAGGAGTTTGTCATCTAATAGCCGCCGCTATCTGCTCAGATCAGCGTCACTGTCCTTTTACTTAAGTAAGATATTAAGTAGCATGTTGCCAGGAATGTGGAAAAGAAGCAAATACTTGAATGTGTCGGTAAGTAAACCCCATTTTGACTTTGCGTACCTTAATGACCCTGAGCAGCTACATGGGAGGGCTTTTTACAGCCGCATATCCAATCATGTCTCTGAAAGATCAAACGAGGTAGAAATTAGACAAAGTTCAATCTCCTGAAGTCAGCTGTTTAGGCTTCTTTTGACTATCAAGTGGTTCTCCTGGAGAGCTCATTCCAGCAAATAAACACGATGAGGGAAAGTTTAACTGTCAAAACACCCGCTAGATGAAAGTAAGAGCGGGGTACCGGCGCACGATAGTACATGGTTAATGGTTGTACAAATTGAAACTGAAACTGTACCTGAGGCTTCCTCTCGACGGTGGGAAAATCACTAGACAGCTACTGCCGGCTCAAACTGGAAATCCCCCAGTCAGTAAGGTGCAGTCCCGTCCACGTTCCGCCTGTCTCATTGGGTGCATGAGGTTAATGACCAATCCCGAATAACGGAACGACAATCAACGCACCAGCGAACAATCCACTGGACTGAAACCTGAAGGCCTTATGTTATAGGTCTCTAAATGTTCCCACGTGGGTGCTTCGGTCACAATCCCGTGTTGAATCTACACCACTTTGTCTCTAGTGGGTCAGAGGATCCGGTTAGGGCTCCGAAAAAACCTCTTCGTCAGTGTGGGCTACAGCGAAACGTGTCATGCTCTAAAGACACCCATTTCCGTTGTACTAACAGGCAAATAATAGTGCGTTTCATCCTACCCGATTAGAAGCCTCCTATTTCCGACACGACTTCAATCATAATATGAAAATTTTCTACTTTTGGTTATTCAGAACACGCTATCGTTTTCTTTCCTGTGAGTTATTCCATTGTCATCATATTTTGTTACAGTATTGTACTCCTACGTTTCGGATAAAAAAGCAGCTGACGCTCCACTGAAGTCACTCCGTTTCCATGTAGCGATGTCTTGCACACATGATACTGTAGTTCATAAATCAGCCTCGTGAAGCAATATCTGAACTCCACGGGGTTTTATCTCACGTGAATCAATGTTCAATTCACTTGCACAAACAACTGACACACGAACAAGCAGTAAAATTTG
Organism: Echinostoma caproni; assembly: GCA_900618425.1. Lineage (NCBI taxonomy): Eukaryota > Metazoa > Platyhelminthes > Trematoda > Plagiorchiida > Echinostomatidae > Echinostoma > Echinostoma caproni. The sequence goes on from UZAN01046991.1 coordinate 8,026, forward strand.
ATTGTTTTCATGTGAAAACCACCGTTCTTTATCCGCGCTTTTTAGAGGCACAGTGGACAACAATCATGCGATTCACTTTTAATTTGACAACTACACTTCACCCAATCTTTCTTCTCATATCTATCAAGGTGCATTCTGTCCAGTTATCCCTTAGCAATCATAACACGAATATTTATGAGTAAGACTGCATCAATTCTGGAGTGAATGCTCGTGGTCTGAACGGTTCGTACTTTTTCACCAGTGAATAAGCAACATGGACGGGTAATCAATGGCGTGACCACTTCACTTGGGATTAAAGAACTCACATTGTAGGTCAGTTTACGTAAATATTTGATTATCAACTGAGTAAGCAAAATAATTACCCACTCTGGGGTTGAACGATATTTGCACAAAGTTATCTAGTTTACCGTAGTCCGTCGAAATTAGCATATTTGTCGAGATGGACAAGTCTGGTACATTTGGCGGTTTTCCTGCAGAGTAAAACTCTGTCCAGTTTCTTTATACTTAGTTAAAGGATTTCAAATTGATTCTGCTTTCGACTTGCCTACTAGAACAGCTCACGTTATCGCGAACAACTTTTCGATCAGGTAGCTCACGTGCAATCAAAAATTAACTCTAATAGAGATTGAAATGATCTATCTAACCACAACAATGATTGAATAGTATAAGATGTTTTCCGAAATCCATGGCGTATGAAAAGGTTAGTCACTCAGTGCGGATGCTACTCATAGTTATTTGTAACTTCTATTTATTTACTTCCATCCCCTGATCACTTTATTTGCCCAACTTAGCATGAACAAAGTTGATGATAATAATGTCAATATACACTGAAATTTATTTGCAGGTGTACATCCTACGCCTGCGTCACATCATCATGATTTGGTACTATCCAACACGTGGAGTACAACGTGCGGCCTGGTTACGCACACACATTCGTAACAATCGAGGCATGTTTCATCGTTTGATTCACAAATTTCGCACCATGGATATGCGACCGACTAGGAAAGCGGAGAGGTCCTCTCGTCTGGGAAAACTGCTGCTTCGATTCCCTCTGTTACGCAGTTTGCTCGAACTGATCGGTATCAAACGTGTCATGTGCACGTTCTGTGGCAAGGAAGGGAATCCGGCCAAAAAAGCAATCTTTAACGAGAATTTCACACAGTGTGTGGAATGCGGCGGTTATTATTGTAAAATTTGCCAGGTGGATTTGGATAATATTTGCATGGTATGTCAAACGCCGCTATTCGCTTTGGCTGTCGAGGTGGATTTCGAGCAGTTGTCCTCGGAGGAGGAGTTTGAGGCGGTTTGCGCGCGATATTTGAAGCGTGCAAGTCAGACCACGGTCAAACCGAACGCGAAAGGTAGTAAAACAGCTGTAACTTCTCCGCGAATATAAACACGCACACAGACCATGGAAAGACAAAATCTAAGCAATGGAATACTCAGGCATTCGCTAGCCACACACACACACACTTCAGGGCACACAAACACAAAAGGACCAAGGCATCTAACCAACATTGGCACCGGTTAGATGAGGCGCGACACGCTCTGGAGCGGACAGTTTTCGTTGTATTTATCACATTTTCCGAATCAAACAGTCTGCGTTTATTATACAAACACCTAGCATGCCTGTCCGCTTGCCACGCCACCAGCTATCTGAAATTCGTTCGTTTTTCTGCTCTGGTCCCACCTGCAACACATATCGACCCGAAAGCTAACACATGCACATAATTGCCAATCTTTGCCAGTATATATTCAGTTTGCCTTCGTATCAAATTTATCTGTAACCTTGGTTGGGAGTGAAACGTGAATGGGTCAGTTAAGTGATTGGATATTGATTCCGTTCCATGTAGTATGATCTCAAATGAACCAAAGATTTGTCTGTTTCTTATGAGGATTCTTGGGATAAGTGTAAGAGGTAATGTCTCCAGTGCCATTTGGCCTTTGATGAGCCACGAGCAACCAGTGAGCCAATCCGGGATCTCTGAGATTCCGATAAGAACGATCAGCAACGCTCATCTGAATTTCCTAACTTTTCGTGCAGTCTTCCAGGCTGTGGAAGTTATCCTGTGCTGATAGTTGGTTGCATTGAACCAACTTGTTTCAAGTGGATAAACATAAGAAACAGAAGTAGTACAGATCAGACATGCTGTTTCCCTATAAAATCCCGTACATATAGGTGGAATGTCATATGTATCGACACACTGATAAAGTTGATTGGAACTGGCCATCTTTTTGATTTCAACTTCGCTGCTCAATCTTAAGTTCCTCCAGTCAACCATACGCTGGGAAGCATTGGACGCGAGTTATGCTCTCAACAAGGCTCATCGGTAGTCCATATCTCCTGTCCCCTTCTGGGCTTCGAACTCCGAACTCATCGCACTACTGTGCTGAACCGGCTGAACCGAATTGTCAAATCATGTTTGTCCAAGTGTCGGTTTAAGTTTATGGTGTTTCAAATCTGTATTTTACTACCTACACAAACATTTCCCGCCCTGAAACGCATCACACAATAAGGGACTAAACACAGTTACAAATAATGACGCTTTTGAGACAAGTAAGTTTCATTGTTTGTTAAGGTGACTCAAGTACCATGCGCAGTTCAGTCAAAAAAGGCTTTATGCACCTGAAGCAATCAGAAAGACGTTGAACATAAATGTCACGATCAAACGATTTAAAAGCGTCAGCATAATCTGAGAAAATTAAACGAACGATGCCATAATCTCATATACGATGACGAAGTTACATAATGAACAACTTTAGCAACCATGTCAACAGTGGAAAGAGAACACTTGTAAACAAACTGAACTACGCTATAAGCGTCAGAAAAAGAAGGGCTTTTGTTTAAGAGTATTCTTTTAAAAACTTTCAACTGCAATGAGGTAAAAGTAATCCGCTGATACTCTGAAGAATATTTCTTGGGAATGTGTGTTATTCTAGCAGATTTCCAACAATCAGGTAAACTTCCAAAGAACACAAATTGAAAAACTTAGTAATAGGTTATTGAACTATTCATAAATGGTAATCGGAATTGCATGGTGTGAACTTGGACTCGGGCTGATGCGCCACTGAATAGCACCGCGTCAGGTAGAACCGAGATGAGCTGTGAAAATATATATATAATGCAAACATAATACAATGCGGTAGTCGTTCAACCGGCATCCGCAGCTCATGTCCCAACCACCGAAGTCTCTGGAGCAAGATAGCGGCACTTAAGGGCTGACAGATTGTCTGAGACGAAGATTCTTCGTCGAACCTAATCGTTGGTGATTCATTGTTGCCAACCCATTCCGAGGAAGAAATGAAGACAACGGTGGTCAAAGACACTTAATCTGCGTACGTTTTCTGTGCGGAAGGGCTCACCCTCGTAGCTGTGGAGTAAGACAGTGCGTAAATGCGGATTCTGAAGGACAAAATAATCTCGTGTCAACACAACAAGTGACGTAGGTTGGCGAAAGCCATTTGAACCCTGCGGATACGCGCTGATTTCTTCCGTCAGTCTTCATGAACCAAAACGACCCCCAGATAAGCAGTGATCGGCAATTTTCAACTGGTCACTCATGAGTCTTGAAGACCTTACACTTCGATGGAGAAGAGATCATACCAAACTGCGTGACAGACAACGCTAACTGACACGGGACGTTTTGAGTGCCTTGGGATGGGTGGCGTGGTATAAATATATCTTCAGCATATTCCAAGTCATGGAGGCGATCACCTGGGAGAAGCTCCACCCCGAGAGCTATGCAGTTTTCTAGAACGTGGCTTAGGATTTTGTCCATTGCGAAATAAAACAGGAAGTGAGTAACTGGGCCCTCTTGTTGGATTCCGCTTGTGATGGTAAATGAAGGGGAGATACGAACATAGACCTTGATGAGGCCCGATGTTTTCGAGTATAGAGCTTTATGTACTTCTCAGGCACATCCCTTCCTAACAGACAAGCTGAGAGAGATACTCTGTAAACTGAGTCAAAGGCAGCACGTATATGCAAAAAGACAACGATGGTCGATCTACTGAGCACTTAATGTTGTTCGAGAATCTGACGTGTGGATCGGATTAGACGAAAACGTTTGTGAGCAATACCGGGAGGTGTGACTAGTTTCACCTCGGAAGCGCTTTATGCCCACTAGGTTTCTTTTTCCTCTTTTTGAAGAACAGCCATTTCAGCACTGAGCGTCTTGCGAAGTGTGTTGTATTCATTACCTGGAGAGATACTTCGACGAGTAGCAAGCAGTTCGACAGAACGTGCCGAAACTCAGTGGTTGACAGTGTATTTAGTGAAGCCGCATGCTGTGGTGGCAGACTTATGCGCGGTGTTACGGATATGAGCCTACTAGCTATCAACATTCGAGGATGAGAGACTGTCGAGACCAGTGACCATGTTTTGGTAGGCGGTAACTACGTTTGGTTCGGTCAGTTTCATTAAATAGAGTCGTTTCGAGTGATGTTGCTGTTTTCTACCAAAAGGTAGAAAGAATTTTGCGCGCAGGAGTGCATGGTCAGAGCTATGACATGAGCACCACATGAATTTGCAGTCCGTTATGCAGTTTCTCCATCGATAGCTGATGGCTAGATGATCTATTTCAGTCGAGCTGATCGGATGGAGGTTGCCAGGTGACACGCTGGCACCATGGTCGGTCAAAAATTGGTGCACGAAATGAAGATACCATGTTCAGCGCAGATTTGCAGGAGACGGTCGCCATTATCAGTTCTCTTAACACCGAAACCATGGTGGCCACCAAGTGAAGCTTGTTCAGCATCTAACCTACCCACTTACGCGATCAAGTCGCCGGCTAGTACCACAGTACCAATGTGTCGTCTGTCATGGGAGAATTTGGTGAGCTGGGGGTAGAACTCGTTTTTTTGTGTCGGGACTGAAGTCCGTGAGCACATAGGCCACGATGACGAACAGACAGAGTTTTGGTCACATCAGGAGAAGCTTTAACCAACCCTTCTAGACCGATGGCGTAGAGTCGACCATTAGTTGGAATCCAGTCGAGTAACGCTGGGTCGGCACGTGCACTCAGTGCTATCCCCACGATGGCCTGACCAATGGCGTCTGCCATCTGATCTCCAGAGAGGCGGAGGGTGAACGAGCTTATAGAGTTGGGAGTCGGTGAAACGAGTTGCATTACGGTGCTCTAATCCTGTAGTCGTGTCTCAGTGAGGCAGCAAACTTCCATGGCAAGCGTTTCCAATGTGCGAGCGAGTGACTGCGCGCGTCCATCAATTGGCTGCGCTACACTCTCCTGCTTGTTCGTCACGTTGGAATTTATCGTATTTGTTTCATCCATATATCGGTGCTAATCATGTCCAGGCTCTATAAATATTCTCGTCAGGACATGTTACTATCAAAAACTGTAAATTCTGTGCTACCCACTAATTATTTATATGGTGAGAGTCAAAGAAATCCTTGGATCAAAAACGCAGACGAGTCGCATGGAAGACAGCACTTACTTGCACCCCTCCTGCCAAGATGACTGTGCCATCATTGGTCAGCACTAAGGTTCGCTCGCTATTCGCCAAGATTTCGGATTTAACCTCCATTCTGAACAAAGGCATTAATTCCAACACATGTGTTGTATGTGTACAAGATACTTGGGTGACTCAAAACACAGGACGTAATTATGCGAACAGAAGGTTTCGATTGATGGACAGATGGACAGCAAAGTAGGAAAAAAGGGAGGCCGTGTGACTACTTACATCACTGTTTCTTGATGAGGCAAGTCAGAAGTGATATATAATTATTCTAAAAAATACATTGACTGCTTGTCTGTTCGTTGTTACCCTAAATTTTCCCGTTACAAAAGCACAATCATCACTGTGTATATATCTTCCTCGTGTTCTCACACGGATATCTCTGCTTTCTTTGATTCCTATATTCCGTTTCTAGTTTCATTATTAGATTAAAATCTTCACTTACTTGCTGGTGATTTCAATCACGCAAACATTTCTTCCCGGCTTCCGATTGATCTGTCCGACCTTTCTCATTCTCTTACCAGAGATAGTTCTCTGCTGGACAAAGTGATCACAAACCAACTTATTCTCTCTCTCTCAAACTAATGGCCCCGATTTCTACCAGTGGCCATGGTATTCTTCTTGTTAGNCCAAGGGTATACTCTCGTATTGCTTATCAAGCATTCATACGTTCTACTCAGGTAAAATTTCATCTAAGGGACTTTTCACCTAACCGTATCTCTCTTCTACACCACTCTATTGTGATTGTTCAGTTTTACCTGTTTGTCTGTAACGGTAGAATTACCTCATCCTTTTTAAACTCACTGAGAAGGTACAAAGAAATGGCTTACAAATCTCGTCATACACCAATTGTAAAGCACTATTCTGATTTACTCACGTCCGAGATAACGTACCTAAATGCAATTTTTGCCGCCCAACTTCTACGAACAGAGAACACCAGGCTTTATGGCAAGGTATTCGCCTTCTCTGTGAGCATAACAGAAAACACTTGAATACCTCTGTGGAAATCAACAGCCTTAACNTTTCAAATGATTTATTCTTTAAGCTTCTTCGATCCTGCAAAGCATCCTCAGCTGCAGGCACTGATGGTCTCCCTCCGGCACTTCTGAAATTGGGAGTAGATTCCCTAACCAGTATGATGATACCCGTCGTCAATGAACCCCTATCTTCCTGGTCTACTCCTGATTCTTGGCATCCAGTGACCATTATTCCGATCCCCAAATCCGTGTCCTCAACTGCTCTTGCGAAACGGTTTCGTCCTATCGCGCTGACCTGAGCGGCTCTAAAGTTGAGTGAAAAAGCCATCCTGAGTCGATTGCAGTCAGACACCACAATTCCTCATGACCCCCTTCAGTTTGCATATAGAGCAAACAGATCTACCCCGGACGCCGTATCCACTCTAACGCATTTTATCAGCAAGTACTTGAACAATTTGGCCAAGTTTGTCCGTTGTGTTTTTCTTGACTATTCTGTGTTTGATTCTGTTTCCTGATTATCCCTTTTTTCAAACTTGAATCTCTTGGCACTCCAAGGCAGCTGCTCTCATGGCTTGCTGACTATTTCACACAGAGGGTCCAGTGCACTAAATTAAAAAGGAGGACATCAAAACCTCTTGATAATAATTCTGGTATCCTTCAAGGGGCTGTTCTATCTCCATATCTTTTTTCTGTCTTGATTAGTGATTTTTAGTTCCATCCTCTGCGCACATAAAAAAGTATGTTGATGATGTTGTTTTGCCACAGACAATTTCATCTCCTTCGGAGTTCCATTCTTTTGCTGAGAATCTATCCATCTAACTGTATTCTGTTCAATCTGGTCTCAGTCTTACCATTTTAAGTGCGTAGAGTATATTTTCAGTCTTTCCCGCTCCTCGTTTCCAACAGACTCCGCTACCCTTAACGGTAAGCCAGAATGACCTCAGTCAAGTATATGGGTGTCACCATCGACAGCAATTTTCATTGGTCTACACATATTTACACCTGTATGGGAAAACTGAAATGCTTATCTGTTCAGTTACGCAAACTCAGGCAATTCCGAACCCCACAATCAGTCCTGTCATCTTTCGATCATTAATGCGTTTTACCCATTCTACTCTATTACTCCCCTGTAGTGTTTCCCGGTCTTTTAAAACAAGACTTCAAAACAATTCGCCAGGGTTGATGATCATCAGTCGCGCATCATTAATTCCGATCGATTCATTTATCACGGAACTCCTTGATGGTCACATCAACTGTTGTTTTAAATTTGCTCATAAGATTCTAGATGACCCTTTTCATTCACTACACCCTGATCTATCTTCTTGTCGTTCCCACCCGTCCACACGCTCCTCATTTCGACATTCACCCTCTAGCACTAGTTATAAAAAATCCCCTGTACTCTACCTGGCCCGACTCCTAACCCAAAAGGAACAGGTTGCAAGTGGACTACGTCGAAATTTTGTACACGAACCATTATCACCGACACTCCTTAACTTTCGTTTTTGTTATCATTATTATTAATATTTCATTCTGCGTGACGAACAGTGTACGTGTATAATGTAAGCATATAAGCTTACAAGTTATACACATACAAATACAGTGTTGCTTACGCCTCAACTTGCATAAGCGTTGGAACGTTGAAAGTTGCTAACTTCAGATGCGACCTGGCCACAAGTTTCCCGTACTGTTTCCCAAACAGCCATGAACGGGTGCTTGTTTCTTTCGCATATGCACAAGACCGTAACTTCTTCCGTTGTCTTGGGTAACACACTGTCGGAGACTCTAAATAATGGGTGGCAAAACAGAATAGGAAAGTTCAACTATTTTGGAAAGGAAATAATGTGATTTGTTGGTGCAGTGACGCGGAAATCTGCGAATCCGATCACCAACATCTCGGTCATAAAACGCATAGTCCGTGAGAGCAAATTACCGCTTGCCTCGATGGAAGAAGGGGATAACCTCGGGATCTCCATCCGAGGCTTTGGCTAGAAAGCCATACCTGCAAGACACCAGGACGGAGCTCAGAGAGACCCGTGCCCAGTTCACCGGATCATATGCCCTTTGGACGGGATCAAACGTCCAGGGTGTCAAATACATCNCCATTCCCAATAGAGCTCATGACCACTGCCACAATCAGGCAGTTGAGCGTGATTTGTACTCCTCTCCTTGGTTGGTTTGGAATCAGGGGTTTTAGCCACCTCCCCTAGGTGAACTGTCAGTGGTTCACAGACCCGGTTATAACCCCAGATTTTGGCTTTTCGTCCTCCGACTTTGGTGGGAAAACACCTCCGCCACGGGGATGCAGTGATTACGGCTTCCTAAGCAAAGGCTACCTGAGACGCTTGGTCATACAGGAACATTTCTTGAGGTGAAAGGGAAGGGTGACCAACCATGACACAAGACACCCATCCCGATCATACTAAGGCTGTGAATACAGCTAGTTCTATTCAGAGAATCATGCAAAAAATGTCGCAAGAGTCAAGCGATCTTTGGTCCATTCTTCGTTGTCGAGTAGACAACGAAGTGGACGGTTTTAATTACTTTCGTGCATTCAGCCAATCGGTTAGATTCTACTTGAGACCACAAGATTGGTCGAGGAACTCTATCTCCCGATTGGTTACTTGAAAGCTGTATCGTGGTGCGTGCGTACTGGTTGCATTATCACCACATTAGCCATCTCTCTCCCAGACTGTGTGACACTATCAACAGGACGGGAGGTAGTTAATTGGTTTGATATACCCTATTAGATTTGAACTTCTCTTGGAGATCATCGGTGGTTCACTTCAAAGGATGGAAATGAGGGTGGTATGAAATTCAGTGCAAATAGCAAATGAACGAGTCAGTTCTCTTGGATCCGGGAAAGAGAGCGTGAGTGCATCACAAAGCTGCTTCCATATTGATCACATCGCAACGGTTCGTCTTCAGTTTCAATATATATATCCGATTTAGGTGCGTATCTCCATCTGAGTTGATACTGATAGTTGTTTCACGCGAATTCACCTGCCAGTCACAGAAATGTTAACCAGCGTCTAGTTAATTTGACCAATAACTAATATGGATGACATTTTCTCTTCTCCCTCTCAACCTCACCTTTGTTTATCCGGATCAATTTGTTATTATCTCTCCCGAATAACACAAACCTGGCTACGAATAGATAATTTATAGGGTGTTTTGTAGATATCACAAAAATAATTCTATTTTATAATGCTACTTAAAATACCACAGTTCGAAGTGATTTCAAGAGGCAAAGTACGCATGCCAGATAAAGATCACAGAAACAGGACGAATGGGCCACAGTGGCACGGGAGCCCAGAGCAAACCGTTCGGATATGACTAAAATCGATGAAAGAAGCACAAAACTGGAAGGACGCTTTTCGCATAAGCCGAGTCGAAAAGGGGCTAGTGTGAGGGATTGTGAATATCTGCATAGGGTTGAATGATAAGCTAGGAGGGAGTCACAACAAGGAAAAATATCCCTGAGAAGATGAGGAGTTAACGAAACTTCAAACGAAATTCAATCCTCATGGCCGACTGCTCGATTTCGATTGCATTAATGTGGTCAAGCGACTAGCGCAATCACAGAACGCCTGAATGAATTCGCCTGCCCTTGCAGTAGGTGCGTTTCGCCAG
>UZAN01046992.1:14325-27619 GCA_900618425.1 Echinostoma caproni
TCAGTACCACGAACTTATGATATATCCAATGCCTCGAACTCACAAGTAACATTCGCTGCGGAATGCATTGTTCGCCTAATCTGATCCCACTGATAGTCTAAATCATCATACTGAGTAGCGCTTAATTCACACACTGGCTCTAACCGATAACCCTCACGTACTGCTGGGACAAGGGTAATAATGAGCTAACCAGTTTCGCTTTATGATTTATGTACATTGAGCTGGAGAGTGAACTGCATCAAAACTAACGCGTAATCAGACTCAACTCAGGTGGTCCAGTAAAACCTGCAATTTGGCACTGAGCCACGCCAACGGTGGCTTATCGATATATGGTCGATTTGAGTTGGCGTACCAGTTGAACTGGAGCGACTCGTTGCCGTCCGTCGAGAGCTGTGTTAGAAGTTGGTACAGGATAGAAACAGATGATGGTCTGCGCGGAATTGAGGATGTCGATCGCCGCTATCTATTCGTTGGTAGGGCAGAGCACGATTACCACTTAGATGAGCTGCTGGTGCGCTCAGTTTTCCAACTTGTGCGTTAAAATCACTGTGTCGGAGCTTCAACTGAATTAGATGAGTTCGGTAAGTTTTGCCGTTTAGGCCTTAGAACTACATTTGGCCGGTGCATACGTCAAAATGATGAATAACCACCTTTTGGTGTTGCTTCCCTTCGGGATATCTACAGACCCTTGGAGATACAACGCAAATAAATGTCTTTTGATGGGATCCAATCGATAAGAGAGAACTCATCCCTGCCACTGAGTTTAATAACTACCCCGCGCTGCCTACTGAGCAGGCTTCGTCAATGCTTGATGTGCGATAGACGTACCTCGAAGACAAATTGAATACGCTCAAGTGGCTTATAGCAGTATAATTCTGAATTCTAGTCTCCGACACGCAGCGAAAATCGATCACTAAGGATTCTGTTTTACGCGCTAGACAAGCTTGTTGACATACCTGTATCAGATTCCTCACGTTGAAGGCCCTCAGATTCAGTGATTGACGAGGCTTCAGAATTTGCAACATATTTGTGGTAAGTTACTTACAGCGCTACTCGAAAACGACCTTTGACAAGATTGTTACAGGTCGAAAGGGGATCAAAGGGAGAGGACTGAGTTCCAAACATTTAGTTCTGACAAGAAACTAAAAGCGAGGCAGCATGTGAAGCAAAGTAGATGCCCATTACTCGAAGCAATTACTCCTTCATAATTTTTTGCTGACTGAAAAGCAAATTCTAGTCAAACCCCAAACCTTAGGCACCAGAAGACTAGACTTTGTTGGACCTATACCCTTCGACCTCCCAGGCATGATTAGATCTCCTGGCTTGTCACTGGCCACCCTGTGTAGCTCGTTGGGCCAAAGAGGTGCACAATTCATCACACCATGTCAAGGTGCAGTCTCGTTGTGACGGAAGTAAGTNAAGTCTCACCTCCAACTGTCCGCTCAAATTCAGATCATTCTTTTGGTGTGTTTTCCAGCAAAAGAACTTCATGCACTTTGAGTCTAAATAGTTGTAGAACTAATAATTATAATGATGCAGTGACTTACTCATTTTTATTTATTGTACTTGCACACTAACAGTCAACCTTAGGGAAGGTCAGTGTTACCCTTGTGTTGTTGGCACCAAGCTTTCTCGCAAGCCAGTTAAATATGTATATATATATATATATATATAACCTCATACGGGATGAACTGATGAAGAACTATGCCAAAGTAATTGTAAATGTTTAATCCCACCAGGTCTTGGATATCCAAAACTTAGCTTATACTCCCATCTCTTTTAGCAGACATTGTGACTGGTTTCAAATTTTGAGTGAATAACATATTTTTTCAATGAATTTCCTAATTTTTTCACCTTCATCTACGGCTTCTTTATTTATCATCCAAGAGCTTGATCTCCTTACACTGGTACCACTCACCGTACATCAGAAGCTCTCCTGATAAATATCCGCTCCTCTTTTGAGTGTCTCATGAGACTCTCGCTTATTTAGGACAATCAAACGATTTTTCCTCTCAATAATAAACAGGCTGTGCTATTCTATCTAACCAAAGCAATTTCGAGAATGGAAAATCAACTAAAGACATGTTCTGTTCTCCATTTACCTACAGTTGATCGGGACTTTTTGAACATTTCACCTTTATCGTACAACTCATAGAGAGCTTATTGTCCTTAAACCTATTGTGAGCATTTTGAGTTTTTAGGACGTTTACTTTTCTGTATCGAAAATGAGCTGAATGCAAAACTAATTATCCAATCTCCTAGTGGTAATTACCTCGGACATTTTTTCACGTTATAAATGTGAACTCTAATTTTGGTACATGGTATGGCATGATTAACCAAACTGAAGATGTGTAACAGAGCAAACACTGCCATTACTTTTTGTTAAGAATTTCAATACTGAATTGCAAAGTTGAGCTCATATTCCTCTTTGGTGAGATGATTTTATTTCCGTCACAAATCGGTCTGGGAAACTTGGCCTTCGGTTGATTACGAACTGCTATTTTAGCGTATTGAGTTGCGCTACTCACTAGTAGCCAATGATGGTTTATAAAAATATGTTTAACGTATATGTGCTGTGCTGCGAATGTGAAAGCACAATCCAAGATAATTAGAATAAATTTCTTTGCGTTCCAATTTGGTGTTTACGTATCTGACCGACAATAGTAATTTAGTTCCGATTTTGAAACGCTCCCTAGAATAAAGTACAATTCCATGAAGTCTCATGAGTTTCTCATGAGCACCGTACCGAACGCCATTCCAGGGAAACATGCCATTAAGTACAGTTTAAAAAAAGATGGAACTTTTGCGTGCTTCAACCTGATATATATAACTTGTATCACTTTATTCTGCAATACGCATGAGCCTCCGAATGGTGAACTTTCATTTTCAAAATGTTCCTCATCAAGCAAAGCTTTTAGTATTCTAGGACTAATTAATTCCATAGCTCCCTCATTATTCCCGTGACCGTCCGATCACATGTTGTTGCACTTCCTTTTGGCCATATCTTCCATAAGATGCGTGGATTATCGAACTTATGTGAGGAAAAACCAGCAATGGATCTTATTAACACTGAATGGATTTTCTTATATGGCACCTCGTTTTGGTTTCAATAATCTTTACACATTTACATCTTTACACATCAAACTTTGATCACAAGACCCCGAATCCCTCAAAAAACCCGCAATTCTTTAGCCGTCCCCCTCTTGACGCAAAATATTTAGTCACGAAGGTGTAAACTATGCAAAATAAAGGGATCGTAATACTGTGATGTCAATGGGTGTTGAAAATTTTATTTCCTATGAGTGTTTAGTATGAAACGCTTGATTAACAAACGAAGAAGTGTGGCAATCATATTCTGTGCCATTCACTGTCCTAATTATCAATCGCTCCACGTCGATCACTATCGAGAAACCACATACTCCAGTAGTTTGTATCTTTGGCAGTGCTCCCGATCGTCGGATAGCTTTGGATGGACGCGGAGCAGCTGGATATAGGACTATTACAAATATGTCAGGGGATCATTGTACGACATTAAAATTCAAAATACCTTTGTCAGTTAGGTCCCTTACTGAGCGGTTGACTTCAAACGGCTTTACATCCAACTTTGGAGGGTCCATAGCTGAGATATCACCATATGGCGTAGTTAACTTCATCAGTGTATAACCTCAAAGTTACATAACCAGATCACTGTAACCAACTGGCGTATTCTGCTCATTTCGACTTGGCAGTGTCTGAATTTCGTTTCGAAGTTTGAACGGGTAATGATGATCATACAGCAACCAATCAGTCAAAGTATTGTTGATCTATGTTCCTGTGATCTACTACTTTATTGTTTTCTTCAAGTGCTTCAGTGTGTGTTTGGTTCTCGTGGACAACATCATATAGATTTTTATGAACTAGTCATTGAACTCCGCCTAGTAAGATCTCGGACCGTAATTGATCTCAGCGAGACAGCACGCTTCCTGAAAGCCGCTTTGTTCTGGAATAACCAATCGAAACAAGAATAGGCGAACTCATGTGATTAGTCGGAACAGCCAACCACGCTTCCAGCTGTGTCTTATTTCCTCACTTATTGAGTTCCTATGTGAACAAGAAACGCTACCGGAAGACGATCGTTTGAGAACTCAGGATTAATATAATACTGTGCGGTTAAGACAGCAAGGCATGTTTTGATCTTAACCCCAAGGTGTTTGACACATTCTTTTAAATCATCACCCCTGTATGCAGATTCAATTATCCACCACTGATCTTTAGTGTTGATGAAACAATATGATTTATTTTGTTTATCCAATTAAACGGCATCTATAGTGTAGATGCTACAGCCCGATTCAATTTTCGTTACTTATTTGTCACAACTGAACGGTTCCCTATCTGGCTTGTACTCTCATTGACACGGCAAAGATTCGTAACTAACTAGTCTTAAATCTACAAAGATGAACACCAATTTAGTTTTATCAATGTTGTATACGAATTTTTATTTGATGTTTTTTATCCCATTGCAACAGTGAACACCCAATTTTCACTATGTTCTGTATCTTAATCCACCTATCCCCTTTCACTGTCATTGTTGTTGAGTTGTTGTTTTCAAACCGGTGGTAAATATATATATATATATATATATATATATATAACAGTGAACACAATTTTGATTGAAATGTAGGCACAGTTGCCTGCACAAGTCATCTATAATGCAATTTATTTTCAAGTCAGCACAAATACTCCATCAAATTTTCTGAGTATTTGTCACATGAAACATCAAAAAAGATTATTTGTGATCGCATGAGAGTATAATGAAACAATTTTCACTCGCTCACCTTGACGCTTTCGCCCAATGTGACAGGATAAAATTCTCTCCTCAGCTGATCAAACGTGCCCATTCTGGACGTTCCGAGTAGTCGTGGTGGTTCCGCAGAAGTGGCGTAGCGAAGTGAATTAATTTCTCTTGACAAATGATCAATTTTCTTCAAGCTTTCCAAATGGGAATTTCGAGCTATTTGTTTGGGCAAAGAACGTAACGAAACAGATGTGCATGCGCTAATTTGTGCTGTGCATTTTTTTATTTCACCCGTATACACATTTATTGCATGGGGATCATTTGAGAGCAGAAATTCGTTAAAACTTATAGAATTTCTCATGTTAAAGCTATTCCAATACTTCTTGGAACTCAAGAGGGTTGAATGTTTCCTTATAAAACAAATATTCATTATATATAATGAGTACAGATACGGTGAATGTACCATACAGATGATAGAGTTTTGGGACTGCAAAGCACACCATTCTCAATCATGTTGACTCAGAATTGAAAGAGACATATTGGTAAATAAACTTCATCAACGAAGCTCAAAATAATAGTTGCCTTCCGATTCTGGCTATTAGTCTGAATAAGCATAGCGGCAGCCTATCCAGAGGAAAATGTGTCGAACAGTAACATGTAGTGGGCAATACATAAGTTTTCCTACCTTCATCTTATCATATCGAAAATGGTACATTGTTCGCTGTCTCTTGCAGAGGGTAAGATGCATCTGTTTGGAAGAAAGACGAAGTGTAACTGATGAGAAGAGTCTTACTAGAAAATGGTTATCCTGAGAGGTTTGTTGTCCGTGATCGAGTTAGGCTAATAAAAATAACCCTAACTGAGATGAGTCTTGTGTTTGGCAATTTCCATTGAAATCAGAGGTCGCATCTGGAAGAGTTAGTAGATTGTTATCCACCGCAGTAAAAACGACCTTTAATGCCAATGGGCTAAAACGTGCTTGTTCTTTTTGTCACCACACATCAGATGTTATGATAGGCTGCCTATGTTGAACCCATCTATAATTATATACCTATTTAACTGCACCTGGAGCTACGTTAAGCTCAATTTTCGTTCCTACGGTAGAGACGGGACCCTCGGTTTATGTGACTTTCGCATCGATGGCCAATTGAAAAGAAAATCAGCTCTATTTCCCATTTGTTTCCCACAAGCATAAAGTGTTCAACTTTAGTAGAAGTTGAATGTTTATCTTTGCAATTTATATACCACTGACAGTTCTCTTGGACGCCGTGTTTGTCTGTCGATCACAGCCGACCCATAATCTGTAAGCCACCGGCTGAACGCAGTCGTACTCACATTTTTCCATGCGGCAGAATGTATTTGTATCAGTCGTTCGACAGAAAAGCTTTCCTTCTGAACTTTAAAACTGACGCACGTTTGTCGCTGTAAATTTAAATACCCAGAACCATAAGCTATTGGGTCCAAAAATCAACTTAGTTGCTCTCACTCATCTTGATCGAAATGAAATAAAACTGATTTCATCTTACCGTGTTATTCAGCAAGGCAATCAATCACATGTGTTTTATGACCAGTTGGAAAGATTAATCTTTAAAATACGAAGTTCTTTTACTGGTGTTTTAATTCCAAAACTCCCGTGCCGAGCCAAGGAAGGTTATGTTTTCAAAGAGAGCATGGGATAGGATTTAACAAGATTACAAAAAACGAAATTTCTAATTTGCAACAGTTGGTCAGTATATTTGTCAACGTCTCCATGTCGGTGATCGTTAGCCTAGCGGTTTGTTTTTCTCTTCTGTTTTTACAACGGAATAACCCTTTACTCCACTCGTAGTAGCCGTAAACATTTAACAATTTGTGCGCGCATACTACTCGTGAATGCGAGTAGCGCCTCACAATATTAGGAACAGATCATGAAAATGATCCAGAGTTGGGTAAAATAGTTGTGCCGGTCAGTTGACTCAGCTCATCGAAGAAAACCATCTTGTAATTTTTCCGAAAAGTTTCTGTTCAGAGGATGGTATTTGATTCAGATAACCCAGAATTTATAGAATATATTTCGATAAAACATATATGACTTTACTAATATTGTACTATTTTAACTATATTCCACCACTTCCAGCTAGAGGTGGAGAATTTGTTCATCTCTGTGCTGCTGAGGCTGGTGAAACCCAGCGTCCAAGTTCATCACAAAAGGGATTCACTAACTCGCTTACTGTTGAGCTACGGGATAGTAGATGAATTTACTAGATAACTGAATAGGGGCTGAATCAAGCTTCACTGAGAAATCTTCTAAGATAACTACAGTTAGCACCAGAAGTTAAGTGCTTTCTGTTTTCAATTAATATCCTATTCCAGATAGAGATTCGAAAGAGTCAACGATTCCGGAAGAACTAATCGGCTGTAGTCAAACAGCCAACAATATTTGAAAGAAGCAAATTTCTGACCGATGCAAAATCCTGGGCGTTTGTTTGGCGAAAGCCTTTGCCATCCTTTCAGCATCGACACTTTTTCTTCGTTTTGCCTATGGGTCATCAGAGAACCGTAAAAACATGCACAACAGTTTGATAGCATTTGTGGCGCAGCTTATGTTGGTCGAACGGAAAGATAAGTATCCACCAGGATTAAAAAGTATCACTCGACTGATTGAGACTAGGACAGACCGAATCAACAAAACAGCGCCATCCCAGCACACCTATTCGGCCCCCGTCATCAAAATAAATTCGAATATCACTTACAAATTTGTTTATCGCGGGCTCCAAAACAAATGCAAGAGTGTTCAATTGCGCATTTTACCATTCTCAGTATTTGCCACCATTAACCGTGCACTTTCTTGTGCCGGTTTTGAGAATAACTGAAAAAGATTTTTTTCACCAAACAAGTTGTTCTTAACAATACTCTTATTTGGGCTGTTAACTCCGGTAGATTGGCGTTTTTTCTTTAACCTCCGTAAAACTGTGCGATTTTTTATTATAAGATTATGTTTTATGACCTGAAATGACATGATGTTGTCAAACAACTACATGAAAGTGGATGTCTATGTAGTTACAAAAATACCACATCTCCTCTGGAACACGTAATTTCCACAACAACTCACATTGTCCTAGTCAGATAGTGATTGCTTTACTCATCTGAAGTAGCCCGCCTTCAAACGTGATTTGTTGATCAGAAAGCATTTCGGAAAACACGCTCTTGTGCGACGAGAACCATTGTTCAAGTTTGCATAGGTATCATACACACACACACAATGAGACTTTCGCAGTAAATGAATCTTGCAACCAGTCAAAATTTTGCCTAGTGTCTTTTTGAGTTAAATAATAAGACTAAACTTCGGCCTCGGAAAACAGACCATTATCAGCATCTGAAACTCCCAAATTCGTGTGCTTATCCCAAACCACTAATCAAAAGTCACTGTGTGTTGAAAACTTAAATAACTCTAGCCTATCACGCGTATATGGGGATGTATGTTCAAAGCTGTAAAGGAAGCCTGAAATGGTGGGATGATTTACATTGAACCTAACAATTTGCACACTGTGCTTTGCTCTAATATTTTCATGAAAATAACTGACATTTTATTTCTAGGTTTGACATAATAGTGTAGTGACTGTTAACAGTAGTATGAGACAACTCAAAAATCAAAGATTATAAACGAAACGAAACGCATTGAAGTCGCCATTTGACGTGGGAGCATTTTATAATTAACTCAACTCTGAATTGATGTGGGTGTCGCTGCGCTATTGGTCAGGATCTCTCTGAACATAACCCTTTGAGCATGGGATAATGCAATACTATATTGGAACCTTTTTTACTTCAATTATATCTGATACCATCAACCAGATAGAATAAAGCTAATGTTTATGAAATGAGGCCAAGTTGGCAAACACCACCAATCCTTCGGAATGGAAACCGAAATAGACACATTATTTACCGGCATGATTATTTTAGGCCTGTTTTCAAGGACCGAATTACTAAAATTAAAACGTTCTCCATGGCCTGAAGTGATTATGAAATTCATTGACAGTTGTCCATCACCAGACTATGATCACCCGGTAACAATGAAAACTTACTTACTTTTATCAATCAGATTGGCGACCGTTTCATAACACATTTCTCAGTTTGGTAAAGTATTTCATATAAGTGGGTCTGGAAATAAACAAATAAATAGGTCTATCAATACATATACATGCACAGATCAAATTACATGCCCTTACGAATGAAACTCTTCATTGATATAGATGCTCAATCACATTGACGTCCTTGAACCGTAGCATTCATAAGTATTTATATATAGCTTGAAATTCATACCGGTTAGGATTCAAGCAGTGCGTCCAAACAAACGTATATTTACATGTGTGAAAACAAAACTAGTCTTCGGTTTTTTTCTCGCGTAAATACCGATGACCTCAATGGCTCCGGTCTCAAATACAGTGGTTGTGACAACAATTAATCGGTGTTGAAAAATGAATTGATAATAGGTGCAATGGCTATATTATGATCATCGCGGAGTTTTTAAAAATTTGGGTTTTTACACCACAAAGTTGTACTTAGCATTGCGTTGCGAGTCTAATCAGAGAGAAAGAGCGAGTCAGGTGCTTTCTAATCCCAGTGAGTAGTCAAGAAACTGCAACCATAACCGGTGCACAAAAGTGTATGGTTAATGGTTGTGTAAAATAAACAGATAGTGGGAGGATTTTCAATTTAATTTAACAACCTAAAAGGAAATTGAAGTAGAAAAATACGATATCTGGTGACCAGAATCTAATAAGGATAACTAAATGTCTGTGTACGGGAAGGGTGGGAAAAATTTTCAGGAAGAGGTACTGCTGAGGCAAGTTCCAAAGAATATAAACCCAAGTAGTGGTGATAGAGAATGGACAGTGAAGCAACTGCTGACAATATGTTAGTGACGAAAAAGTAAAGATTACGGAGTGATCAATGGTTAGCCCGACGGAAACTTTCTTAAGCACGTTCAAGAAGGATAAGATTAGAAGATGAATCTCCACCCCACACATAACTGTAATAACCAAGACTGATATGAGTTTGCCACAGTGGGAAAAGATCAGCTGCGGTGGAGAAGCATCTAGTGCAGAATAAAAGACCAACCTTCTGCACAGCATGAGAGGCAAACTGAGGTATAAAAGAGTATCCGCGTCAAGAAGACGTTTCAAGCAACTGGAGAAGAGGAAAATAATCTGCACAAGCTAGGTGATTGGAGTCAAAGGCAAAGTAGAGGAAGAAGAAATGGTGTTTTAAGGAACTGTTGTCGGTTTCTTGGTATCATGTTCATACACTCTTTACTATCTCACGTTTGATAAAGTTCTTTTGTCCATTGCACCTTATGTTTATATATATATANGTGCCTGACGAGAGGCAAGAACCGCAAAACCAGTCTTGTGCTTCCAGGGAACTTTAATCAGTCTTTCACCTATTACTTATCCTGAAATATATATACGCATATCATACTTCCGAGTCTAGATTGTGTCAAATAAATGTTAGTACAGTAATCTTCGTAAAACTACAAAGTTACCTTGCATCAAGATTATTATTTCAGTAAAATATGCGGCTTCAACTTCAAGTCTTCCAAATCAGTTTGTTGGTGTCGGAACTCTCTTTCTTAGANCTTAGAATCACTGAACGCTTTTCCACAAAACCTTTGTCTTCTCATAATACTTCCTTTCTTCTTGTAAACAAGACACTAGACAAAACATTGATCACTTTGTTATAAATATCAAAGAGCTCGCTAAAGACTGTAGTTTTTAGGTTTTTTTCAGCCGATTAATAATGGGACGATGCTATGCATAGCGTATTTATGACTGGCACCCAGTCTGATGTCACTCATGTGAGACTGCTGGAACAACCATCACTAACCTTCCAGTTTTCATACAATATGGCAAGGCCACTTGAGATTGCTCGAAAGTAGTCTCTGTCTTATGAATTAGAAGTCGTACCATGTTCGTAGACTGATCCACTTTCCCCAACCACATACATCGCGAATCTCGAGCTCATCTTATCAGCAGCTTCTAAAGAAGCGTATTATCTTTACAGCTATTTAAAACCTCCACATACCAAGAGCCCTGCTAGGGAAGCTGTCAGCAAGGTCTGTGGATGATCAGGTCAATAAATCCGAAATGCAACGTCTTCCCAGTGATGGCATTTTCGAACCTTCAAACTTGCCCTAGATGGCGTAGGTTCTTGTTACAATAAAGACCAACCACAAGAAACGAATGACTGATGATTATAGGTAGACAATTGACCAATTCACATATCTAGATGCTTGCCTACGACCCCGCATCGATTCAATGGAGGAAAATATTTCACATTCTGCCCTAAATACTACTCTCGATTTGAAACGTGCTTATCATCAGATTCCCATCAAAAACCACGAGAAGCCTTGCACTGCATACAAAGCGTGTGGTAATCTCTTTTTTTTCTGCCAGATACCGTTCTAAATTAGCAAAAGTATCGCTTATTTTTCAATGCACTATGGTCGAGGTTTTCAAAGCAGAGGGCCTGAACAATTCGTTCACGTACAAGGCTAACGCCATCATTTGTAGCTTCACACCAGATGACTATGATCGAAATATTAAACGATTCCTGGAAGTTGTAACCAAATATGTCATTGTTCAGAATGAATTTAACATTGTAACCGCCCGTAAAGACATCCGACGCCTTGATTATCACATATCACATGGCGTTATAGAATCTGCCCAATACCGAATGAGACGAATAGCCTGAAATTCTCGCTCCTGTGGGGAGCAAGTCTCCACTCCTAATGCTCGGTCTCTTAACTTGATACCCATAGTGGATACCATCATTTTCGGACAAAAGCAATCCTTTTGTTTAGAATAACATATTCTTCTCACCATCATCCGTCAGAAAGGTAGTTAAGGGACTGGAACATTATTGGAAAATGCCATGCACGTTACCGCTGCTAATGAGGTACTTTTGACCGTGTAAACTGGTACTTCCGATGTAGCTGTAGCAGCATCACTCAGTTAGTAGCTTGATTTTCTGCACTTTGACTCATGGGAAACGAGATTATTCCGCTCTCGAAAAAGAAAACTGTGCCATAACAGAAGCAACTCGCAAATAGCGACAATATCTTTGGGACAGACAGGTTAAAGTTATTATGCATCAACATTTGGTAGCCAATATGTTCCACAACAAAAATACTAGGAAAATTAAGGACTAAAAGAACCAGAAATGGAAGGTCGAGCTGTCTACTTACCACTATGGCATCGTGTATTGACCGAATAAAGACAACTCCGTAGCAGATGCACTCTCTCATAAGGCTTGTGCTTCCACCTTTGACTGAATGTATCTAAGAGCCTATATGTCACCCTGGAATCACACGTTGATCCACTTTTGGATACCAAATTCTGCCATACTGAACTGATGAAGTTAAAATCACTATTTCTAGATGTAGCATCTCCGTCAAATTAAAACCGCGTTTTCATAACACGCTCACCAGACGCCTTACCAAGACCAGTCAATCATATTAAAGACTTTGTATTGGTTTCAATGTTCCATTATCCTCAACGTCTCGCAACCAGTATATCCTGACTATCAAAAACGAGTACTCCCTGTTCTCGTTCACTTTCGCCTGCCTACGGTCAATAATCACCTATGCCAACTGTTTCGTTCTTCGGCATGTCAGTCTATATCCAGTCGGATCGGATTCCGTAGTTTCTATTGTCTAAACTATCAACTTTCTTACCAGATGAAGGATTGAATATGAGTCATACAACCACCTAAAGTCTACAAGCCAATATGCATAGTTGGGAATTTAACGGTAATCATAACGGAATATAAGGGGAGTTACAATCTCCCAGTGAGACTTCGCAAAGCCAGACGCGCTGCACTTGATTTGTTATGTTCTGTGCATGGCCACAAATTCCACTGTAACTGAACGAGCTTTTTGTTGCGTCCGACGCTCCAATAAAGTCACATTTCTTTTGGCATTGTTGACTATCCCTAACCCCGTACTCCTCAGGGTACTAGCCCTGAGTGCTGTGACAACTCACTAGTGTCCCTGTCCGCACAGTGGAAAGATTGACCGTCCTATTTGAGTCTTATTCGGGTCTCTCCGGGACTCCTCGGATAACCATCATCCCACTGGAGTCATGTTTGTGTCCCGTCGAGACTGTTCATACTTATTTGTAAAGTAATACCAAAAATTACCCAAATGCATTACTGGAACGATACACTAAATACTGAAAACCATTGAAATTGTCTTTTTAATAGCGGTAAATCAGCTTGCAGTTTGTTTAAATGAACTAGTTCTACATAAGTATGTTTGGCACTACTAACAAATATGAGCTGTGTAATGAATGTTCACCATACCTAACCGTGTCCCTCTCTCTCTCTCTGTTTCTAGACGCCATCACTCAAGAGCAAATGGAGGAGACAGAAAATTCGAAGAGCATGAACCACCCGTTACGTAACCCTGTGACCTTGACCCTCACTGACCTATGTATATAAGTGACCCGACTCCCCCCTTTTTTGACTTCCGGTTGTACATTATTG
>UZAN01046993.1:0-10370 GCA_900618425.1 Echinostoma caproni
ATATATATATATATATATATATATATATATATATATATATCAACTCGTTCGCTTACATGGGTGTTCGGCAGTAACTATAGACGGACCTTGGTTACTAGCTAAAAAGTAAGGAAAATCAAATCTGTTGACGGACCGTCGTCGGTAATAGGTGCTAAGCATTACAGCCACAGACCTAACTTGAATCTCGATCATATTTATTTGACAGTCGCCCCAGGCAGTTGACTTTTGACCACGTTAATTTTCGCCCAACAGAATTCGCATGTCAAATTACACTGTCAAGAATAATAACTCAGCTCCAGTAGGACAATGCACCCAAANCAGTTTCAGGGGTCAAACCATTCAACGGCTTGCAAGCAATGTACTCATTTTGATTGGGCCTCGGAGTTCCTATTTTGGAATTTTCGCAGCGGCATCCATTCGGATGAACTCATTTTGATGACCAAGCAAACGACGATTTGCAGCCAAATCCATGGTTCAGTTTTCATAACATGATATCGGTGTACTGTGGTATTGTCCGAGAAGGTCAACATTGATCCTTGTTTCAGCATCGTCTTTGATTGATCGTGGAATATCTTCCGTCGATGAAAACTGAGTCACTCTTCCTACGAGTGCGAGTGCGTCAATGGAGGTAGTGCGCGTCAGTTCAGGGAGGCCACGACCACGAAGGGGGCGAAAACTATGATGAAAGTACTTGTGTGTTTAAATTGCAGTTCATTTCAGAGAATAATGAAAATCACAGCTTTCTATCTTCATTGTGTGGGTGAACGGAAGAAAATCAATTATATTGCGAACAAATTAAACCACGTAGCATGATGAAAATCAGGTTCTGGATAACTCTCACACAATCTTTCATTAATGATGTATACAGTGAAGTTCGAGAACGGTTGATTGACGCATCCGGACTATAAATCCGGGGTTTCCTTTTAGTGCGTTACTTTTACCATTGTAACTTTAAACACAAGAACGAGCATTATTCATAGTCAACCTTCCCTGATCGCGGAATACTACGGGAAGCAGCATGCTGACTTAATTAACTGTTAGGGAAGAAACAATCCATGTATGAATGAAATCTGTTCATACGCTAGCAACACACCAATGAGAATCCCCTGATTTTTGACTCTTGATCCGTGATTAGATCAGTCGCGAACTCTACTGTGTACAGCATTAATTTTATGCTCTCAGGAATGAGTATGTGAGAGTTAACTGGCGGTGGTCTTCCATCACCATCTCCGAACTGAGCTGGGCTTTGAAGACAAGCATTTTGCACATTAGTTTTGAACTCCTTCACGGTCATTGGCTCCTTCCTGAATCCGTCTGGTTATGTGCTTGTTTCACGGTTTGCTTTAGCGGATAAAGACACTTGAATTCTTTGCACGTTACCCCGGGACAGTGAAACCTGATTCATTCAGCCGGACCGAGTGTGTCTCGTCATCGTCCTTTAAGTCCATCCTGCAATGACTGACAACGCCGACTTGATTTTGACGACCGATGAAAACTTAAAACACCGCGGTCGACTTTCCTCACCAGGTGCACTGAAGATTCAGTAGGGTGTACGTGGATGGACATGTGAGATTTGATCAAATTTTGCCAGGTGACAGTTTCATCGGGTCGAAGTATAATTGAGCTATAGCTGCACAGCTTTACTTGTAATCTTTTTATGGCCAATTTCAATACAGCTAATAAGAAGGAATACAACCGCTGTGGTTAGGACCATGTCAATTAGCGTCACTGGCTGTTTGTTTTTGTCGTCTTTGCTTACTCCAACCCTGTATCTGAAACGGTTCTATGCGCAAGAAACATCCAGCTTTCTTATATCTAATCACCAACTTGTCAGTAGTATTCCACTTTTTTTCAATCGGAACGAGGAGGTGCAAAACGATTGGTGCTGAACATAATACCAAACCAGCTAGAACGGCACTGCAAAATTGTGTTGCCTATGGAGGAGCTGAATGTGCCAAGTGTTCGGATACGCTTCGCTCTCATCAACCACAATGTCGCGAATGGCAAACATAGTTCGAGCTCAAAGCAGTCATGTAGTAATAATGGTCGGTTCATGTTATTCCACATGCTGAGTTACATGGCAAAACTGATGGTGAATGGGGCTAAATATGCCGAAGGTTTTAAAAGGCTGATCTTGCTATCAAAATTCCCATGTGGAAAATTTGTCTACTGCATCATCATTTCCAGCAATAGAAATCTCCAAGTAACCCCAACTTTCTGTCCACCCCCGGTCTCTCAATCCCCGAGTTTTATCGCGGCGACAGATTCCCATTTGTCATGTGGCAGCAACTTACACGTAATGAGTTCAATGTACCTTCCGTACAGTAAGGCTTGAATTCGTACTCGGCTTTCTAGAGGTATTGCCATTTGGCACCGGGATAAAGTTCAACTACACCGCATTTGAACTGTCTACTCAGTCGTGCTTTCTATTATACGAAAGTGAAAAAGGGATAAATCCCATGATCCGAGGATATACTGTAAGTAGGAAGGTATGGGGAACATTCAAGCTAGAACCAGCTTGTTGATTCTGCTTTAAAACCATGGATTTTGTATGTTAGAGGGAAGACCGAAAGGGGGCGGGGGGGGGGGGNTAGCCGCTTGTGCGCAGGATCTACGAGGAAGAACAAGCGGGAGAGGAACAAAAGCGGAAAGTTCAGTAGAGCAGCATCCGAAGTAGTATCGATAGAATAAGGATAAAGAAGCGACGGCCCGACGGTGAGCTAGTGACTGCAAGTTGCATGCTAGGGATGGGTCGTTGATGAGACGGAGCGTTGAGACTGATCAAGAAGAGAGAGATAGGTGGACGGAGCTCCACCCCATACATGACTGCAGTATTCAAGTGCAGAGCGAATCTGAGCTTTATAAAGCGAGAGGAGGTATACGGGGATAAAGACACGTCTATAGTGGAAGAGGAAACCGATTTTACGCGCGGCGCGTGAGACAAGTAGATAAATACAAGGTGACCACGAAAGAGAGGAAGATAAGGAGAGGCCCAGTAGTTCGCATGGTTCTGCCGAACGGAGAAAGTTCCAGTTAAGATTCAAGAACATGGAGAGAGATGCGTGCTTAAGAGAAATGGACGTAATGGGAAGTTTCACTGACATTGAAGAGAACAGGGTTGCAGCAGCCCCAGGCAGAAATAAGGCCCAGGTCAGAATTTAGGAAGAAACTTAAGCAGGAGCGGTCGTCACCAATGATAGAGTTAGCGATGCTTGAAGAGGAATACGATAAAGAAGAGCGTATAGTAGTGTCATCCGCAAAGGCTTGAAGAAAGGTAACCAATAAAGGGAAGGGGGAAGTACAGAACCATGGGGAACACCAGCATTCACAGGCGCGGAACTATACATGGTCCCATCTAATCGAACGAAGATGCTGCGATCCTTGAGGTAGCTTGCTGTTCATCACAAAATTCCGAAGCAAAGCCAAACTTGGGTAGTTTAGTTAGCAGACCGGCGAGCCAGACACGTTCGAATGCTTTCGATATATCCAACGACACCACATGGGTTTCTTCGTGGCTATCGAGTGCCGCCAACCATGTGTGCGAAATGAGCGCCAGAAGATCACCGGTAGATCAATGGGATCGGAAACCGTATTGGCAGTTGCTAGGTATCTTTTTCTGCTCCTGGTGGTAGCGGAGTTGGTCAAGAACAACTGATTCCGTAAACTTCGAAATAGCTGGTGTGAGCGAGATGGGGCGGTATTTGTTTGGGTCAGAGTGGTCGCCGCGTTTGGGGATCGAAAACATTTCTGATATTTTCTATGGGGTTGGGAATATCTCGGAATCTAGAGATAGACGGAATAAGCGACGTGGAAGGGAAGCCAGTTCTGGGGTGCACAATTTGAGGACAATGGGAGGAATCCCGTCGGGTCCCGCTGGCTTGTATGGGTCGAGAGACAGGAGGATCTGACGAATTTTTCTGGTGGAAACGAGCGGGGTGAAAAGATGGTTTGTCGTAGGGGGTGTGTAGGGTTGGATGGGTGATTCGAGAATAGTAAAATTGGAAGCAAACACCTGCTTTTTCTAACGGGTCGGATACTAAGTCACTAGATGGTTTAACAATGGGTGGGAAGTTAGTGGAATAGAAGTCATGGGAGACTGCCGTAGCGAGTGACCAGAGAATTCGGCTTCCAGAAGGATCGGTTGCTAACTGTGCCGATTTGCGCTCAACAAAATGCTCCTTAGACTTCTTTATGATGGTCTTGCAGTTGTTTCGCGCTAACGAGAATCATCGGCAGGGACTGGGGAAAGGTAAACAATGCAAGCGGTGGAACGCCTATTTATTTTATACGAACAGCGCGACAACAGGCGTGGTTGAACCATTTGAGAGAAAGAGGCTTGCCGGGTTTAGTGAAACGATGAGTAAATAGTTGCATGCCTTGCAAAAGAACTTCGGAAATATTCGAAGCCGAGATAGGGAAATCAGCAGAAAAAGGATATTCATTCCAGGTTTAGGAAGCTAGAAATCTGCATCAATCAGCAGAACCATATCGTCAGATTGTGCGTCTGGGATTGAGAGGGACATTGGGACAGATAATGTGGGTAGAGAGCAAAATAAAACGGTGGTCTGATGAGCCTGGGGGGAGGAATCTTCGCAACATTTGAGAATAATTGTGGGTTGGATGTAAGGACAAGATCGACAGTATGGGCGTAGTCACTAGCACAGTCAGGGATACCGGTCGGGTAATCAACCTGTTGGTAGAGGCTTTTCAGTAGGGCAAATGATTCTGCTTCAAGTCCAAGGGGCGATGTCCCTGAAAAGTGTAACAGCCAATCCTTGTTATGGACATTAAAATCACCCAAATTAGTGAACTGAGCATTGGGTCAGTTTCAGCAATGCTATCTATGTTTGCCGATAAAATATCAAAGAGTGAAGGGTCACTACTATTTGGGAAACGGCACACAGTGCAGAAGTAGTGAATGAAAAAAGAAAACCGAATTTTCAGTCACAGAGTCTGAAACTCGCGGTTGGTGAGATTTAAGTGGGAGAACGGAGTAGAAGCAATTGAATGATGGATGAAAGCACAAACTCCAGTTTTGGGGATGAAAGAAGTGTGAAGGGAATAATTGAGAAACTGAAGATGCGTGGTGTCTGTAGAAGCGGAAAGGTGTGTTCCGGATAAAAATAGATCAAGAGGGGAAGTGGACTCAAGAAATTGTTGTATACAATCAATATTACGGTTCAAGCCGCGAATTTTAGTGAGTGCGATTGTCGAGTGAGAGTGCGTTTTAGGATTGATCCTCTTAGTTGTAGTACTCATAGTGAGGTGAGAGGCAAACTGCAACCTAGCCCTGGAACTTGGAGTGGCGAACCACATAAGACCCCGATGACTAGATAGTGGTACTGAAGTGTCAGCCTGATAGATGTGCAATCACTGCGCTGCCAATTGGCTTAATAGTACTGATGTTCAGCCACTGTGGATGATGTTCAAGAATCCGGTGGGACAGACAATTCGCGGAATCAGTGTTCACTTCCACAGCATGAAACAAATAATTATGGACAGAACGATACTTCGCAGTCGGGCACTTTGTCCGGCAGTCGTAAACAGATCATTGGGTTGGACGTGAACAACACATGAAAATTTTTGAGAACAACAACAGCGTGGTGAACGATTCCGGTTTCAATTATTCGTAATCATGCTATTAGTCTTTCAAAGAAGGCCAATAAGTGCATCAAGCAGAACATTTTACACGGCACAAATAAAAGCTGTGCTCTAATCGAAACCAGTTATGTGCTTCCGACGGAAGGATAGAGTGCCAGATTCTGCAGCCTCATTCTGTGTATACTCATTTGTTTGTTACTGTTGAGCGGGGTACATCGGTCGCACGACCAGGCGCTTATCCGATCGCGTTCGCCCACACGACCCGGCTTGGCTGAAGACAGCAACAATTAAGGCAATTAAGAACGCAGTGTTCGCATCTCGTTGAGTCAAATCGCTCTGAGGATGTGGCAAGCGCGTTCCGACCGATGTACAAGGTCTGATGCAGGCAATCAAGAGCAGTGGGGCATCGTACCTTAGCCAAGGCCGAAACCGTAAGTATTTGTATTCACCACTTCACCCCCATACAGCTGCGCAATCACTTGAAATTTTGATAATGTACTCAATTTCACATATATGGAGATACGTTTGGAGCCAGAGCTGAGTCATTTGGATTTGAACCTCTCAGTCCCTGTTTGTTCTTGCTGTTAAGTCTATTCACCGTTATGCAATGGCATGATTACAAATAACTGAGCTTGTTAATCACGTTGTCGTTCTTGTTCTCAATATGTTCTGTGGGACTCAGTTTCGGTTTTAAC
The DNA here is from genome assembly GCA_900618425.1 of Echinostoma caproni. Lineage (NCBI taxonomy): Eukaryota > Metazoa > Platyhelminthes > Trematoda > Plagiorchiida > Echinostomatidae > Echinostoma > Echinostoma caproni. The sequence goes on from UZAN01046993.1 coordinate 6,297, forward strand.
AACCATGAGCTGTGCACTTTCGCGCGCCAGTTTTAGCTGCTTTCTTTCGTCCTCCATTTGCATAAAACAGCAGAATGAAAAATAGAATGTTGAGAGCAAATTCAGGCGGAAGATAGCGAATTCGTATGGACCGATGTTACGAGAATAATGAGTGGACGCATGAGCGCCACGGTGTGCGACACCCAGCCACATCACCCAGTGTGTCTAACCATCGGTTACGATCATCCCGAGGTCCCCAGCCAGGGAGCCTAGTGGGACCGATGTGACCCGGACTACTGGTTAGGGTTTTCATACCATCATGCCAGACCGTAGTTTGATCGCCCTGGACCTTTGTCCAACCACTACCTGCCTCGGCTAAAATCACTCGCCGTGGCAACCTATCTCGTGACATGCGTTACACATGTTCCAACCAGCGCCCAACCTCAGCATTGCTTGTTCGGTTACCCCACCAGACTGGTGCAGTGCGATGTAGATAGCAGTGTTCGAACACCGGCAATCCATTTTATCCTGTTCCCGTGATGGTCAAGTCTCTGCACCGATAGAACTGCAGCAGCATATACTGGTTTCTATTAAGGGCGCCAAAATACAAATGAAGGTAAGAATGAGTCTCATGGTCATAAAATCCACATCAATGGCTAGGGTAAATAGCCATTTAATTCCAGGCGACAGCGCAACTATCATTAACTTGGAAGAAGGAAAAACAACATAACACATTCTGTGTTGGTTGCCCCGTTGATCCAGGTGATCATGTTCATGTGAGTACGTGTGTGAAAGAAAGCTAGTCGAACGAGAGCCAAGGTTTCAGATAGGAAGATGAGACGTGTGAACCAATTGCCGGGCAGAACGGGAAGGAACATTAGACATTAGCACATGTGCATGCCGCATTTGGAAGTGACCACGTTTACTATACTAACCTAGAGGAACTAGACTGTACAAGCATGCAAAGCAGATAAGGGCGCTCGATCTGTGGGGTAACAATTAAGCCGCATGTATAAATACATATATTTTTCTGAGGTACATATTTGACCCCATCCTTTCAAAAACGATAAGCGAATTACACGCAAGCACCGAAAGGTAGAAACAGTTGACTCTAGTATTGGTGCGAGTGACAAGAAGTGACCACCTCCATGAAGAAGACATCACGCCACAAAGATATGCTTTCGCATTCGACGTTTCTTCAGGTCAGGTTGCAAGCAGTGAAAAAGATAGAGAGAGATCCGGAGTTAAACATTATTCCTGCTCTCAGGTGTAGTACCACAAATCTCTGTGAAGTAACCGACCCTCAGTTCTGCAAATTCGGAAACGATCGGAGTAGCACAGTGAAACGAACTAGAATGAGAACAAGACTAGGGTTGAAACGCTCCACGGGTACTACTGTTGGCGACAACCAATCGTATCACCAAATGTGTCTCTAACCAACGGTTTCGCTGAAATCGAGGAAGATCAGGGTTTTCATACCCGCAAAACTTAGTTTAGCCATCGTTTACTTTTTCCCACCGATTACCTACCTCGGCAAACGATGAACGCCGTGGGAATCTATTTGGTGACATGCGTAACATATGCTCCAACCCGCGGAATCCAAGGGGGTTAAATCACCTGTTTCAGTGAGCGACCGCGATTACCTAAAACTCTGCTCCAAACTTTGTCAGTCCTAGTCCGGGTTCCCCACCAGACAGACACGCGGTGTAAACCGCGATTTTCAAACAGTGAAGGTTTATATTTATCTTGTTCCCTTAATGACCCGGCTTCTATATCATAGAACAGCACGGGTTAAACTGTTGTTGTAGAATAGACTCAAAAATTCACAGACAACCGAATGTTGCGACGATGCCATAGACATCTGAAATTGGCCAACGTTAATCACACCCTCTATATGGTGTGCCGACACTTCATCCGTTTCAATAGCAAAATATATCTATCTCCTCGACTATTTCCCCAATTACTGTGAGGTCGGGAGATGGTCCAGCGGTGGCGCAGCGGTTTAGTTGCTGTCACCGGCGTGATTTGGACCTTGCGGTCCGAGGTCCGATTCCCTCTACCGCCACCCAACTTTCGTGGTGGACAGCTTTGCAGCCGCGCGGTTCGATACCACGTCTAATCTAGCAGGATCTTACTTGGTTCGCCATTCCTAGCCCCGAGGCTTTGGTTACCGGTTTCCATCCATAAACAACAGGTCTCCATACTATCCATTACAAAAAATGTCCAATAAAAAAGGCCAGTCANNNATATATATATATATATATATATATATATATATATATATATATATATATATATATATATATATATATTCATGCCAATACATCTCAATACATATCACTACTTGGGAATAAAATTGTCTTGGGAAAATAAACTAAAATAAAATCACATATTACTAGAACCGATTTCATCGTGAGACCGGAAATCGGGCTCACTCCGATCACATGTTTGTTAGAACCCATGCGAGTTAGTTTGCAAAACAGTGTCAAAGATACATTTATTTTTGTGAACATAGTTGTTGACATAAATTTGGTCGATCGAACAATCCACTCGGTGGACGTCACCTCGTTGTTCACCAAAGTTCCCAACAACGAAACGATTGAATACCTGTACAGTTATTTACAAACCAATAATGTAGAGCTCAGCCTCCCTTTGGATGACCTTAAGCAACTGCTTTACTTCTGCACGTATAATGTTCAATTCAAGTTTAATGATGAGATATATCGACAAAAGGATGGCGTGGCCACTGGGTCTCCGCTAGGACCGCTTTTCGCGGATTTATTCATGGCGAAACTTGAAAACACTCAATGACAGTCATCAATGGAAGGCTGTGTAGTATACACATGGTACGTAGATGATATCTATTGTGTGATCAGAGCAACATCGAACGCAACGGAATTATTAAACAGCTTCAACAGTACGCATCCCAACATAACATTTACATTAGAAATGGAGTGTAACAACAAACTGCCGTTTCTAGATGTCTGTATCACCCGTCGATCAGATAGTTCGGTGCAGCGTTCCGTGCACAGAAAGGCAATTAGGAAAGACCAATGCATTCATTTTCAAAGCGTTGTGCCACTGAAGGTGAAAAGGAATCTGTTTCGTTGCTGAGCGAATAGGGCAAAAAAGATTTGCAGTGAGGACACGCTAGAAGAAGAGCTCCGTACTATAAAATCTATCTTTGCACGTAACGGGTATCCGGAGCCTTTAGCCAACAAGATGATTCAGTGAACGGAAAACTCTGTACAAAACACGGAAGTTAGGAAAAATTCGTGTACATTTCTTTGCCGTTCAAATGGGACATATCAGCTGACATCGTACAAAGGAGATTGTCCGACGCAATCGATAAGACTTGATATGCATCCAAGCTTCGTGCGTTGTTTACGTCCAAGCTAATTGTATGTTTGCGACTGAAGGACAAAGTTCAAGACTCTGCGGTCTCATTCTGTGTATACTCAGTTACTTGTTCCTGTCGCACAACGTACATAGGTCGCACGGTCAGGCAACTATCCGAACGGAATCATGAATACCACCCTGCGTGGCTGAACACCGGAAAGATTAAGTCGCTCACCAGTGCAAAACAAATCACACTGTGGACGTGTCCGAAGCTTTCCGACCGCTGTATAAAGTTCGTCGGTGATTATTGAGGTAGGTTCGCTGTCGGATGCTGGCTACAGCAGAAGCGGTGGGCATTCGTCTGCACAACCCTCTCTGTGTGCCCAAAAATAATTTGTGCAAGCGCTAAGGCTTCCGTGGCCCATCCCCCACACACACACCGCATCACAAGTAATCTCGATGATCGGATGAGTGGATGAAAATCATGATCGTGGTGAATCCGATTTCCGGTCTCACGATGAAATCGGTTCTAGTAATATGTGATTTTATTTTAGTTTATTTTCCCAAGACAATTTTATTCCCAAGTAGTGGTATATATTGAGATGTATTGGCATGAATACGAATCTCTGAAAGCGAGCTTGTTCGCCACTCTGTTGTTTTGTCTGAAATGTCCTCTGTGGGACTATTTGGACTATATATATATATATATATATATATATATATATATATATATATATATATCATCGGATGAGCAAC
>UZAN01046994.1:6050-18428 GCA_900618425.1 Echinostoma caproni
AGGACTTGGTCAATATGACAAAAATAATTCCTTTGGGTTTATCGGATATTGCGGACAGCCCGATAAATATCCGCATTTCAGCTTGTTCACTACCCATTGGGAACTATATCCGGGTATCTGTGGAAAAAGGTAGAACACGGAATTTGCTAGAACTGGGTAGGGATGATGATTGATCTAAGACCTTAACTAAGTGCTAAAACGCGAAAATGTCCTGAAATGTTGCAAACAACCGGATGCAAAAAGGAATTATACGGGGAAAATCCTGTCGGAACTTATGTGAGAACAAAACCCGTGATCAGTGTTAAATGAAAGTCTTGAGTTTTGGTTGAATAAATGGGAAACAGAATGAGAGAACAAACTTCTGTTTAAGCAATCCGTGATTCTCACCTAGACCGAGCTCACTTACGATGTACTCGAGGGAGAACAATTTTGTGACTAATTCTTTGCCACCTACTTAATCACTGTGACATAATGATGGTAGTTTACTCACTATTCAGGGGGCTCTTGGGAACAGATGAACTTGAACACTGCCATTCGACCGCAGTGACATGTTGTGAAAGACTCAGATAACCTACAAAAACCTTGGTTCCAATACTGAATGTGAAGGCCGAATCCATGTAATCAATGTGTCTCCGTCTTCATCAAATAAGCATTCCAGTTCTTTTCCATTTGAGCTCGGTTAATAAAAATATGATCGGTTTGTGAATGAACTTACCTTTTACCAGGGTAGGATGTGAGAAGGCAATTTTCGAAGTCACCATCATTATCATCATCGATCAGTCTTGGGACGGTTTCGAAAAGTGGAGAGTGTTTGTTTGGAAGCTGAGTGCACCTGTGACTGAGTTGTCCTCCACATTCGGCACCCAATCCACATAGCCAGTAAGTGTCATTTGATCGGGTATACTTCGAATTTAAATTATCCTCTTCGCCCGAATTCTTCAATTTGTCAAAAGAGAGACAAATACAAAGACCGTTCGTAGGCAAGGGCGGGCTAGCGTTATCATTCCTTCGCAAACCGCAATGAAATAGGAATAAGAATGTGCTTCATTGTGCTTAACCTGACATGTACCGAACTAGAACTCAACTACTACAGATCTGCGGTTGCAAGACCTGATCACCTTGTTACTGACGAAATCAAACAGCTAAATATTTTCAAATACAGCAGATCGTTTTATTTAACTTACGGGGCGAAATAGTGAATAGCTATCTAAGACAACACTGCTGCGCCATCTGAGTAGCTGAGGAAGCAGTTGCAATGTGTTGGGGTAATGGTTAACATTTATCATCTATGGAAAACATAAGATCATGCCTAGCCTCTATGCTGCATCCACCAGGTTGGCACTGACCTTGTCGTATTGCAGTATTCAGCATAAACACAAATCAATAAAATTGCAAAACATCATCACGAATTGCGGAATCGCACTGGTAGTTGTCTGCCGAAGTTTGCTGTCCACGAGACACAGGAAAAAGGCCGCAGAAGAGGGTGGTAGGTTTACTGGAAGAAATGAACGGGATTAAACAATATGTACAAAAATATCATTAGGCAAGCAGATGTCAACCAATCGTTTGCTTCCGTTCTTTTCCCCATGCAACTTCTGTTCGGATCGCATGAATTCTGGTTAGTTGATACTATTGGCCTGTGTCGCATTGTTACACATAGCCCCTTGGCTGGCTTGATCTCAGATGGGTGGATCATCACAGCTAGACGGTTAAAAAAGCTACTCCTCACTGTGCAGTTGGACACTGAGATTATAGGTTCTCGATCTGGACACGGTCTACACCCGTTCAATCAAGCAAGATGCTCATTAAAAACTACTATTCCCTATTTCCATGAAGTCAAATCATTCACCAAATAAAGTCTTTAAAATTAGAATTTCTATAGTATCTGATTGTGGTTTTGAGTACAACGGCTTGTCAATAGAAGGATTTTATATTTGTCATTGTTTCGTAATATTCTCTTAGGTGAGATCCAACAGATGTCAAGCTCTAGTTGCGTCGAAGCAACCGGCTAAAGAGGAAGAGGAGGAACAACAACAAGGTTTGGAACTGTTTTCATTTTCTGGGGAAGAGATGAACCGCAGAATCACAAATCCCCAAAATGTGGCTGTGTAAACCGATAATCTGAGCCTTGGAACTTGAGGAGGTGAATCCCAGTGGGCCATAACAGAGTCGTTCCATTGCATGACCAGAATGTCGTGCAATAAAGAGGTGAATGAATGTGGCACGATACAGAAGGTTGCATGCGATCCAGTATGAGAATGAAAAACAATATCGTGTTAAAATGGTTGACATTTTTGTGTACTTTTGAACAACCAGAATCGTCTATTATTTACTACCAACTTTTGTTTGCATGCGCACCGCGACTTGTCAATGAATGCGTATCGTCCACTAATTCAAAATGCAAATTCTGGTGGACTTGGGGGCATGGGATACCGATGATATGTTTCGTGTAATCATTCCGTCCCGATCAAATGTTTTTTCATCTCCCGAAGTTCGGGAACTTCCAATGGCATGCTGACTGGAGCACACAATACTTATGATTCACTATGAGTAATCCTATTCAATTTCTCCACGAAATCTGAATTGAGAGACAGCTTCAGCTGGACCGGCTGATGATCCAAAAGTTCTCTACGACGGACTGGATACGATCGGACGTCATACAGTCGATCCTACATTACTTCGAATTTTTGAAGTTCTTTTGAAGTTATCTATCTTTTGAAAATTATGAAAATACAGTCAGGTTTGTGGAGCGTTATTCTTGAAAACAGTCGTTTTCTCCTTGGCTTGAATTTGACAATATTGAAAATAGAGTGGCGTCACTATTCGATGGTTCTTGGAAAATATGGATTTGAACGCCTGGGAATGATCATTTGACTCTTTTGGCTGAGTTTCGCGGACAATGGAAAGCAAGAAGAGGAAAAAGAATCGAATTTGCACGTTCCGAAGAGGAAAATCCATGGCAGTAAAAAATGACAGGGAGTTGATCGATGAAATGTCGAGGAATGATTCGGTGAAGATTAGACGATTGGAGACGAATTTGCATTAGGGCGAATGGCTTCAGCCTCAACACAGTTCCCAAATGCCAGAAAATAGCAGACGGTAATGTGCGGAGGTATGGTCATATTGCTGTATAATGGGACGAATTGGGGCTTAAAACATGAGAAGAACTTCTCAAGAGGTTATAAAGTGCTATGGATGGAAAATCTGAGGAATCTTTCTGAACTCCCACGACTCAAAAATGTGAGGAGATTGGCTTACAGAAAGAGAAAACTGGAAATCAAGAAGAAGTGCGCAAGATATGCAATGAAGTGAATCAAAGACTAATTACGAATTAAAAGCATAAGTTTCAAATTTGTGAAACACAAAATCCTTCTGAGGTACTGAGGATCAATTTAAATCTAGTATGGGAAACAGAAATGAAAATGGAGTTTGAATTGACAAACTCAAACGCATGCAGTCGATCGCTTGTGACAATGTTGAAAGAAGCAGAGGAGATGTTGTAAGAAGGAGAACCACGTAAAGTGATGTCATCGTAAAAAGTGTGGATAGGATTGAGAGTTGCGAGTAAAAGTGTACCTGTGAAGAGTACGAAGTTGACAGGCGAAAGCATAGAACCCCACCAGACGTTGCAGCTCAATGTGATTGTCCTTGGAAAAGGCTTTATCAACACGAACCGAGAAAGAATGACCACAAACAAGCTTCGTTCGATTCAGTCGTAAGAGATGAACATCAATTGGTGTTTAGCCTGAGAGGGTGATGAGAAGATACAGTAGATGTCCTGTAAGCTCTTGCTGAACGTTTACATTTTCTAGGGTCTTCCATCAGTATTTGGACGGCGTTGAGGTCATCAAAACGCACGATATTTGGACGGATGTAATGCTATCGCTAGGAGAGTCTTGATATGAACTCACGTTGTTTTGATCGGGTGCATCCCACCGCAAATAGAGCAATATATCTTACAGAGGAAAGCACAAATAAAAATGGTTTGGTCGATTCATCAACTTCTTTTGATTTCGGACATACTCAAATGTCCCAAAAGGACAGCCGATTACACGGCAAACGTATCTGATCGCCATTTTCGTCAAGGGGTAGCTTTCTTGACGGGGACGAGGGTAGAAGCAACGTTGAAAACATTTCTTTTTTAAAGAAGGCGCGGTAATAAGTATCGGTGAACCACTCAACGGTGTTTTGTTCGCCGAACTTATAAATGTCGACAATGGGTTTAAGGCCTGACTAAATTCACCAATAAAGTAGACGTGCCGGGAGGAAAGCCACAGAGCGGGGATGCTAAGAATTTGTGGAAGCTATTTCAGTCGGCAGTCGCGCAAAAGTATAAAGTTAGACGAGAACGAAATGAACATAGAAAAATACGCAGTAGAAGAGACGGTTTTCAAAATTGAGTTCTTGGTAGATTGACGAATGGTATGGCGTCAATTCGATTCATCCGCCCATGCTTCCGCACATTTGAAAAACGAAGCACCTTGCAAGGTAATTTATCAATTTGGTTCTCTTTCACAACGAATCCAGTGCCATAAACAAGCAGTCAAGATTACCAAGTAAACATATCGAATCGCCATTCTCGTCGCACAGCCAGCCCGCTTGCACCGATAGAAGAAAGTGTAGTCGGGAGACCTTACAAGTGGACAGATTAAAGATGCAGATACGCTTCGTTTCATGAATGTATCGATCCACCGCGGATTTCAATGACGCAATCAGTAGTGAATTGGATAACCGAGAACAGGTTCCGAAAGCCCGATTGTTTCACACGGTACTCACCAGTCAAAGAACTCAATAAATCGTTTTCTTCTCTGCAGGGATCTGATGTCGAATTTGTCTCCAACCGATGGGCGTTCACGCTCTCTCTTTCTCTCTTTCGCTCGCGCGCGCTGTTGCGTCACATCTGACTGTCAGTTCGCATGAGTATCAAGCACGTGACAAGTAGTGTTGCAGAGTGACTTGTTGTATTCGCGTTCTGATGCTGGTAACAATGGCACATATATTTTCCGAAAACCAAAACAGCACTGCAGTTGCGGAACTTTGAATCATCTGTATCCTAGTGAATTTGGTGGAATTCGATGTGCATCTTACGAGGTTGACGTGCTGTTCTTTTTTAAGGTTTAACCTGGGACCCCATATGCATTTAGGTCTTACGAGTGAGCCCAAGTGGAAAGAAACTATTCCCTCAAGGACGTGAATGCGTTGTCTGTGTTGGTTAGTTCAGCGAATTGAACGGCATTAAACAAATGCGGGCAAAACCAACACCTCATGTATTTCGACGCATCCAAGGTGAAAATTTATTTTGGAAAATTATTATTATTGATCAGAGCGTATTGAATAAGTAACCACATTTGCCCGGATAAAAGTGGAAGATTTTGTAATTGCCATCAGTTATCAGTTGCGCTCATAGAGGAATACTCTGCTGACTCAGTCTTATGCTCTGCTGATAAAACGATTTGTGGACTTCACTGCACCGTGGAAGGGGCGACCCTTTGAATTCAGTGGTACGGTCTGTTGCATCACCGAACTTTCTGCCACATAATCAATCTTTCCCGATCCAATCCTCGGTTGCTATAGAAATGCTGTGCCATCTTTAATTTTGTCCACTACTGTTTTCCCTTAAAGAATCACCGTCAAAATCCTGGTTACGGGATTCTACCTACTTTACGCAAAGCGGTTAGTAACAGAATGTGAAGAATCTATGGCAAGCTCAAAGAGTTTCCTGGAAAATCCTGATGGATAGATGGATGGATGGATGGAAGTTGTTCTTACGCAAAAGATTCGTCTCAAACCTCTTCATTGCAGCAGTCATCGGTGGAAATGTGTGATTCATGGTTGGAAATACTGTAGAAGGAAAATATCCGCAAATAGTCCATAATATTCACGACTGGGTGTCCTATGCTTCAGGGCAGAGGACTCCACAATGGAATGGATGTCAAAGTTGTCGAACTGGAGATTTTTTCGAGGTGCCGAGTCGATCGACTAGTTCCGGTTCACTAACGCGGTAGAGGCGTTGTCACATACACACACGATCATTGGTGTAATTCAGACAAACAAGATTTTGTGTATTCTACTATAGTATAGTTTAGTATATGGTTTGGTATATAACGTATATAGTATATATACGTACATAGCAGAGCATCAACACTCTTCTGCTCCCCCATCCGATGCTACGGAGTATCATTTGCCACAACCTTGACCGTCAGTTATTTTCTCTCCACTGTTCCTTCCTGATTGCAACAGAAGCTATGCAATGATATATGGCTTCTAGTGTCTATTGCGTAACTTCAGTCCTCTCCCTCGCCTTAGCTCACAATTTTTATTGTAATCAGTCCATCTCTCTTAGCCGTTATTTCATTTGACCATTGTCCTATCGACCCATCCACAACGCAATCATTGATTACCGTCCACCTTGTCACATTCGCTTGCTCCATTTGTCACCTCCGTAAACGTTAGAAACTGAGCTGTAATGAACCAGTCAGATATCAGTGCTATGGTGGCCTTATACATGCGATAAATCGAAAAACATTTCTTCGCGAACATGGTTTCCAAAAGCTTTGCTGAATTTGCTTACTCGTTTATGTGTGCAGTGCTTCAACATGCTTTTTGTCTCTACCATTCCCATCCATTAGTGATTAGTTTTCGTAAATGCGGATGGTATGAGAATAATGTAAATAATTTTATTTGGTCAATAAAATGCTGATAATATGATCAAAGTTTTTAGTGATTCAATGAAGTTTCGGAAGTTTTGCTAAGTGTAGTGGAAATGCTGTTTTCTTGGCGCTGCCCAACTGACTTTTCATGTAACGTTAGCTCGGTCGTGGTCACATTGCATCGGTGAACGTACAGAGAGATAAGTAGATAGACAGGCAAATATCTAGTGCGACATCAACGATCAAGCACAAATCTACGTGCTCATGTTGTCGTTTCGAGTAGTGTGTCTACAGGTGTGTCACATGATCCGTCCTTACGGGATAAAGTTTCCAAATATTTCAACCGAATACTCGAGCGGTCTTAAGACATCAATCGTTTTGTTGGTTAAAAAACAAATTTGGCGATTCTAAATCAGTTTGAAATCTGCTAACTGTTGTTATTCCAACAAAATCGCACCCATTGTGGTGGGGCGTCCTCGATCGATTGGATTGAACCGAGACGAAAGAGAGAGAATGTTACGTGTGAAAGCGATACATTGAATCCAAATGGTAACACATTGTTTGAGTAGTGAAATACTGTAAACTAGACTCACAAAAATACAATCAAGGATATATCCATATCACATGACACGGAATATTTTTTCATTCACGAAATGTAAGCCACGAATCAGTTCCCTCCCCCCTCCCGTGTGGTTCATCATTGTCAAAAAGTGTGGCTTCTGTGACTTCACGAAATTTACAAAATTTGCCCATGCACTGTTTTGCAGTTCGTAACATCGGAAACTATCGCCGGTGTAAAGTGTCCGTTTATCAATATGCTCTTATTGATTTGAGTACTGGAAGTGAGAATTTTGCATTTGCTTGACCGAGGAACATGTCTGTCACATTATAACTTGTCCACGAGTTCCTGAGTCGGTAGGTTAACGTAAGAACTGCAGCAAAACTGAGTGTCAGTTTAATTTAAGGAGATAGTTTACAAAATGAAAACGTCTTACATTTTATAAGGTGAGACTAATCTCGGTAGTTTAACCACCTGGTGCAAGGGTTTAGACAGAATGGTAAAGTTTATTGTGAATGACATCAATAATAACCTTCAGTTTCACGTTTTTGAATAAATTAGGACACGGTCGATCTTTTGGAAGGATAAATTGGCCTACCAAGAGCCACTGGGGACCCACAAAGTGAGAGATTTCAGTAGTGTGATTCGAGTATTCAACCCACCCACCTCCGGAGCAATGTGTTTGTGACCTATGCCACTTAATTGGTGCGGCCTCAATAATAGGAAAACGTCCCAATTGGCAAGCCTGATAGAAAATAGCTACCTGACGGTACACTCCAGAGTTCTACTAGTATCAAGTAAAGGACAAAGGTCATCTGTGAAATCAAATTGTACAATTCATTTTTCTTTTTTTCCTACGGTTCCAAAATGACAGTTCTTACAGTTCCCTTAACTTCGTACTCCATTACCCTCACAGTTAATCATTCGGCAGAGAACTAACGATGAGGAGGAGGTTTAAAAAGTAGTGTGAAGCGTTGCTAACGTTGAAAAGATATACTATGCGATAAAAACAAGATAGTTTCCAGAAAACAGTAAACATACAAGAGTCCCAATTTAGGAAACCATAATACCGCGCAGAGTTTTACCTCTGATAAAACCGGCCACCAATTTACCAATAATCAATATTTCCATCGTTTCATTCTTGACCGGTTTTAATTTTCTTTCGACAACTACAGCCATCCAAGCTTGGAGTTCATGCTTGCAACGTGATCGTAAGATGCTTGAGCGTCCACAAAGGATGGCCACCGACATGGTCAAAGGATTGCATTACCTCACTTATGAGAATAGACAACGATCATTGGGATTATATTCTGCGCAGTACCGCAGAATTCGGGGAAACTTGACTTTGCCGTATCAAGAAGTAATGCAGAACCTAAGCTATGCATGTCGGCCGCTGCTCACGTTGTCGTACAATGTACACCTTGGGAGACACTGTTTCAAGTTACCGATCCCAAAGTATCGACAGAAATGCCGACGCCAATCGTTTGCGGTCAGAGTATGCAGTGATTAGAACACGCTTCCATCTCACATCATATTTGCACCAACTATTAAATCTTTCAAGCGGAGACTCAATGAAACCCTCGCATTCCTACACAACTAAAAACAGACGCAAATTGGTTGAAGACCACATTATCTGTTATTTCCTACCTCCAACTCTATGTTATGATTGCATTTTTTCTGCCGAGAAACGTATCAATGTGTAAATATCCTATGGGGACAAGAGAAGCATGAGCTTGTAAGTAATTCCCATAATAAAAATTTTGACTTTGGCAATCGTCTTGAATGAGGGAGACGCATCAGGTGATTCGATTCACAGTTAATCAAAATACACGGAGGAATGGGCTGACCTCGGTTACAAAATACTGGACAAATATTGTGACGGCACCCAAGTTGGCAGACTCCAAATGAGCCATCTGAAGGCATGGTAACAGTTCGCTCTCTACCGACTCCTAGATCATAAGGATATTTGAAGTGGGATTAAACCAATACAGAGGCGATATTTTACATTTTATAGGAAGAAAATTGTCCTCATATCTAAACGTAAACCAGCAGAAAAGCCTTGAAGCTTCGTCAAAATTTTGCCTAGCTGCCTTACACAGCGTTTACCCATTAATAATACACACAGGCAAAATACAATGTGGGATGCAGCACTAATCGGCCGTCGAATTCGCATCTGAGTGTTTTCAAGTATGGAATCCATGGTTGAACTGCGACAAGAAAGCTCTAAAACGTCCGCAAAGACTGGCAACAAAATTGGTAACAAGACATACTTCGAAAGACTGCAAATATTGGGGCTTTACTCATCTCAAAACCGTCGAATCGTGGGGGGGACCTAATCTTGACATACCATATTCTTCATCAATCCAACGACCCTTGCCGATCTATGCTGACTTTATCTCAAAATGATCACCTCGGGGGAAATCCATTCAAGTTGAAGACCCAGAAAAGCCACCTTGGTTGCCGGTATCACTCGTTTGCAGTCAGATTGTGCGGCTTATGAAATTCTGTTCCATCGAATGTAGTATGTGCTTCTACAGTCGAATTATTCAAATCGCAACTTTATAAAACATTGGAACACTTAAAATTTCGACATCCGAGAGTGATGGTGCATATTTTTATTGTCATTATTTTCCCTTTGTAAAGTTATTCAAAAGAATCCGTAAAAATCCTACAGGGCAAAGCTAAAGCACCCATAATAAAACTTTGAATTTGACTTTGACTTGGACAATCTGGTTCACCTTTTTGTTGTCATGTCAGTTTATTTGTCCAGGAGTAAGTCCCAGAGACAAATAAAGGCAATGAGTGAGAGGGAAGAGGGGCAAAGACAGCTGGCGAGTTAGAATATCCATTATCAAAGGCACGAAGATAAACAACAGAAACCGGAGCTCATTCGTCCAAGATATTCATCCGGGCTGAATGAGAACGGTGCTGGACATAAACGTGACCTGGAAGGATCAAACTAGACTAGGGATCCATGTGTACTGTCAAAATAAAATCAAATTCCGCATTCTTCGATTCATGAAAACAACTCAAAAATAAATGTGCTCCTAATTCAATGTCACTTGGGTCAAATGACTCAAAGCGTTTATAGTGTTGTGCAAAACTAAGCCTAATGTTTATAGTAGGAATCCATCGATCTTGGGAAATCATACCTGCAACCCGAGAACCCACTTTGAAGCTGTGTATTTGTAGCGTTTTTACAAAAGATGCTTATAACTTGTTATGAATTCGATTTAAACAAGAAGGTAAATCCTCACCAAGATTCCGGGGATTCTGATCAGGCCATCTGAATCACAGCAAACTGGTTTCGCCCCCTACCGGACAGGTTGTTGTTTTGTACCAGTTTAACTATCACCACTCTTCGCCGAGAGCACTGGAGTATGGAGATGGCAGTAAAGTACACTGAAACACCATAAACATAAACCCATAAAAGGGGGAGGTAAAAGGAGGCTCATTGCATCATGATAAGGACAGGTTAACATGATGTTCTATCTGCTGACACTCCTTCTATCGGTTCATAATAATCCCTTCAGCTAACATTCGTGCGTTTCCTGTGGAATGTGCATCGTGTCGAGATGCAGAGAAATCATCCTTAACATAAAGCGTGCAGCATTGTGATACTGTCTTTTCATTTGAAAATGCCTTGAATGTCTTGGTTGTCCGTATTCAAGCACACCTTTCCGCCACAATCCAACAGTATCATATCTCAGACTGACTGGCTTTACAAGAGACCACATATCCCTCTGTTCGTGCTGTATGCAAAAACCGAGTAGCTGCGCAGTTGCTCGTAACCGGCCACAATCGCATTCAACAGGTAGCTACGAAGCGGAGACAGGTTGGTGGGGAGGGTTTACACCAAACTGATTCTGACATCAAAGATACCCGAAACAGTTTTCTGTGAATACAATGAGAAATCTTTCTATGTTTTATCATTTATCCGAAGCTAACGGTGAGATCAATTGGGTAGTATAGTTGCTCTATGCACAACCACACTCAGATTCCAGCCTAGTACAATGTTTTCCGCAGTAATTTAGCCTTTGTTAATGGCTTTTAACATTCATCTATTGTTGTTTTAGCCTTAGCATCAATTCGTGTATTGATCAGCTCATTGGTACGCTCTAACACTCTTTACTTTACTTACTTTTATTCAATCACGAAGGTTATTTAGAAAATGGTCGATAACCGAGGCTGGGAAACAATTCAGTCAAAAGGGTTACAAAGGTTACGAAGCAGAATAAACTCTAACCAAAAATTGAGCGATCGTGTTTCTGTGTAGGTTAGCGCATGTACATATGCCAGAAATAGTAAAAGTGAGGGGATTACCGATGCAAACTGTATTGTTCCTTCGACCCCTTATTGCCTAACAGTTGGTAATCTTAGCTAGATTTTACTGAATAAACTCAGACTTCATTTTCTGAAATTACAGGTGTCCGTTCAATGATTAAGCCCCATAGAATGTCCTTTCATTATCAGCAATTACGCATCACCCTGAGACAGTGCACGATCGAAACCCTGAAATATTTTCAGTTGCTTGGAAAGTGTTATCATTAAAGTAGATTGCGGTCATTTTAGTTCCGCATAAGCACCTTTAGTGGACGTCAGACTGTGTTAAACATAGGAAATACAGTTGAACGGGGAAATACATTGTGTGTGATTGATTCAGCGTTCAACATCTTCCTGGCCCTGTGAGCCTTGAGCTCACAGAGCTGAATCCCCCACTAACCCTTTGCATCATGGGACTGGATGGCTTTTCGCAATTCGCGCGAACTTGTAATGTATCAACGTGACACGAGACTCTCTCATCACCGTTTCATAATATTTGCAGTACTCTTGTTGTCACTGGATGTCCAGCCATGTGATGGTCGCACTTGTACTGTGCACAGCCCAAGTTCACTGGGGCGTTCTAACGACTTCGGGTGGTCTGCGCTTGTGCTAGATGAACAAGCATTACGTCCCTTGCCGCAACTGGTCCGGCCGGTCGCTGAATAAATGAATCCAAGCGATCCTTTCACGCCATACACGAGGAATTCCACTATGCAATTGAATTAAATGCACCATTATTCTCATGTACCAAATAGTCGACTTGGATTGTTTCCAACCGAGTCATAACCCAGGAGGCTAGTGCTGAGATGACTGAGGTGCTACCCCCGCCACAGGCTTGCTTGTTGG
>UZAN01046995.1:0-23223 GCA_900618425.1 Echinostoma caproni
GCTTAAGTCTCGTACGTGATTGCTAATCCGTGAGTCGTATTTCGTGATCAGTGCATACTATAATTACTGCGGGATACTATCGGGCAAGTACCCATGTGGTCCAGTGCTTACATGGGGTCCGCGATTTCTAACTGGAGATCCGTATTCCGCGATTCGCATTTCGTGATCAATTACTACAATTATAAAACAACTACAGCACTTTTGCGTTAATTTCAAGTCAAGTCAAGAGTGCACTTTATTCATCCAATGTGAACAGAAATTTTCAGTGGGAATAATGCTATCTTATGTGTATGATATTATTATTCAGACTATTTATATTCGGTTTGACTTCTTTTTATTCACGGGTTGATCAGCTTTCATGTTTCTATCGGCGCCCCCGAAGGACGCGTTTATAACTTACATATAGCTTCTAAAACACCAACGATGACTTGATCAACAGCATTATTTTTTTCTGAAATAACGATAAATAACCACCGAAAGCGACTGTGTTCTACACCGCTCGTTGACTGCGATGATATAATGAGTATAAACTTGGAGATGGCCTATCCGACGACAGTATGGCTCATTGCACGTCTTTTTTGCCTTGAAAACTGCATTTACCATGACTTGCGGAATGAAGGCTGTCAGCAAATGAGCACGCCACGTGTCCAATTCAAAAGAAACCCATTGTTTATAGATTTGCGACCGATATCTAATCGATGCATTGTATGGTATCAGCTGCTGGCTCGTTATCAACCTCTTGGATTTTTGTGAGACGTTCTTTAAGATTGGAATATCAATCCTTTTTGGTAGTCTTTATTCCCCGTAATAGTATTGCAGTTTCCATGGGACTAGCGATAGTAAATGTAATTTTCCGAATAAAATCGTATTCTGGTAATGGGTAACATTGGATTTGGAGGCTCTGGTCCACAGCCATAAATCTTTGTTGAACTGATCATTAATTTGGTGTATTGTGACAAGATTATGGAAGTTCCTATACTACCTGTTACCGGAACCGCTGCTGCGAATGTCACATTGACGTATCCTCCGTCCTGAACACGTGTAAGTCATTTTTCGTCTATACATGCACTGTAAAATTAATTGAATAATAGGCGTGGGTGACCTCTTCCAGCATGTTTGATACTCGCAGTAAACATCATCTAGAACGAGGCTAGGTAGGCCAAAACACTTCGTATTTGATCCCAATGACCTAATGTACAATTTCCATTTAAATGTATCAGTCAATAATAAACCGAATGGAGATCCCATATGTTTGAATATGGAAACAACCGTTTAGATGAAACGTGCACGTCTTCAGATTTTCTGAAGGCAATTTCTTCACTTGTTTACATAGGAAATAGATTTGGAACATTTATGAATCGGGAATGAGCGTCAAAGAAAACGATTTTTAATCATGGGTTCAAATTTTTCGCTTGTGTTTACGACCTCTGAACTACCTTAAGCTTATAACAGATGAATCATGAGCATACCGGTCTCGGGGCATTTCGAGGTGATTGCTAATGAACGTGAAAAACGAGGAGTGATCGATTAGACATCGGAATTATGAATCCGATTAGCTTTATTCTTTCACCATGTACCTGGGACACGATTGCCTCTGCACTCAGGGTACTCAACCAACCAGTTATTTAGTTCTTATCCCGGTTACACCTTTTGCAAGGGAGGCCAAACCTTCCTCTGAGAATCTTCAGTGTGAACTTGAAATGGACTGAGATCAGCCGCCACCGCAAGAACGTGTCGGCTTTTTCTCGAGGGTCTGGGATACGTAATCGTTAGGGTAAC
Source organism: Echinostoma caproni (assembly GCA_900618425.1). NCBI lineage: Eukaryota > Metazoa > Platyhelminthes > Trematoda > Plagiorchiida > Echinostomatidae > Echinostoma > Echinostoma caproni. The sequence continues at coordinate 1,780 of UZAN01046995.1, forward strand.
GAAGAGAACGGCAACCTGGTTTGTGCAATCTCTACATCGGCAACCCTAGTAAACCAGATTCCGGACAAGAGACGATAATGTGAACAATCTCATATATAGCGCACTTCTCTCGCTTTTGCCTGGCCCTATCAACAAAAGCTTGCACTGTTTGCAGCAGTCTTTCAACCGGGATGGTCAAGATATGCATCGTGAGACCAGGCTCGATGGGTTGGTGAGACAACAACCTTGCACACTTCTCAAGATCTACCGACCCCCGAAGAGACTTGGAAAATGCAAAATTCATGCCGAGCATCATGAATGTTATTTCGGAAGTCCAGCTGAGCAAGAACAATTATCAGATTTCCATTTCGTGCCATCAAACTACTGGCGCTTGCTGGTTAATTCCCTATACGAAATCATAGACACTATTTATTCATCTTTTGTAAAACTCAAAGCGTGGAATTTCTTTCACTCATCCACTTCAGTATGGTTGCTGTGCTCTAAACGAAGACATTTGTTTTGAGAAGGAAAACTGCCTTGCTGCAATCAGGTTAACGATTAACAGGCAGACGGCCCCGCCAGGGAAGTTGGAATACCCTAAATGTATCCTGGAGACAGTCACTGACCAGTACGAGTGGGGTTTATCAAGTATTCCGGGTGTCGGAGTGAGACCGGACACTGATCTCTGAAAGACCCCAGACTCGAAGAAGTGCCCCAGTATCTTCCGGATTGAAATTAATCTCTTGAAAGCTCTGTATGAAGTCCACGGAGTAAGCACCTTGTTTTTGCTTGAGCTTCTGAGCCGCACAACGGACCACAAAATTATCATCATCATGAAAGAAACAAGAACTTTATATTTAATACCACTTTTCTTTGAGTGTCTCTATTATGCACGGAAGATCCTTCACACATAGAGTAATTCAAAGAGCACAACGACTGGACCCCATTGGGGCCACCAGGATCCAAACAATTAACGTTGACAGTTAACACTGTGGTTTACTCATTGCCCCCAATTCGGTTCACCCGGTGCGATAGTTTGTAAGACATGAACAAAAAAACGACTAAAAATCTCACATGCAAGAGACAGGGCATCTGCAGACTGCAAAAACAGTGTGAATCTACCAGGATAACTAGAAGGGTACTCGTAAACACTTATATGACAAGATACCGCCGGGCTACCATTGTTGACCTTCCGAGATAAGTAAATCGACACAGAATAACAATGAAAACGCAAAAACAAACTAAGTGTATTGGGAAAAGTCGGTAGCACTGGAGGATGGAGTCAGTGAAGCAAGAACGGATTGTTACATTATCGGGGAAAATGAGAATTAAAGAGCGGGGAAAAGAAGCAAGTCTCTAGTTTTAAACATCGGGTCATGAAAGTCAAAACCTGAGGCAAGGATCTAGCGGCTTTCTAATAAAACAACAGTAGCCAAAAGGGAGAAAATGGAAAAAATCGGTTATCTGACTGAAAGTACCGAGGAAAAATACGAGGGACGCAAAGATATGCTCAATGGATAGGAGTAACAAGTTATTGCCTAGACAGTGAACATCAATACAGAACAAAAACAAACAGCACATTCATAAATACATCCCTGAAGAAGGAATAGTGGTTAAAGTACAAGTGAAACCGTGCATCGGGGAAAAGTGCGCGCAATGTTTGGAGCCACAGGTGCGAGGAGCGGCAAAAACTGGTAGGACTTCTTACAACCTGAAAGGTAAGCGAAAGGATTTATTTTTATCANGATGATAACGAAGAAGATAGGTGTGTATGGAACCGGTAACTTATATTTTATGGGTAATTACTTACGGTGGACGGGATTTTTTCGGAAGCCAATGCAAGTATCTCGATTAACAACTTGGTCATTCTGAAGCGACGGAAATCAGATCGTATCCGAGACACAACAAGAAAAAACAGATTTATAGCCAAAAGAGAAGATAATCCACTACTTCAAAGAAATGATTTATTAGGACAATATCAGAACTTGCTGCTGTTACTGGCAACTGGGAAACATTGTACGTGTCACGACAGTTTGACAGAAACCGAATCAACAGAAAGAGAAAGAATCAGAGGATGACAAATGGATTCGTGATACGTAACAATCTTTAACCTAACTTAACGAGTATTTATTTTACAGCCAGCTGAAGAGAAGCATGATGCTAACGCAATAAGAACGACAGTGGAATAGAGGGGTTTGTGGGTATAAATGACGTAAATTGGTTCGAGAAGAACGCTATGCGATTTAAACATTCCTATCTTCAATTGACCGCTTCATCTAAATGGGCAGCCATCGAAACCGGCGCACGAAAGTGCATATGTACCGGTTGTACAAACTGAAACTGGATATACTTTATGCGCTGACCATACAAATTTTTATATTTCGCTGTTGTTCCCTACGGTTTACGAAAGTTCAAAGGGACAATTTATTTATTCCACTGTTCTTAACTAGCGCATTTCTTGAATCTCAACGAGGGAGGGGAAAAGTAACTACGAAAGCTAACTTCATCATGTTTAACGAAAAAATAACAAATTATGAAATATCAAACTGATGGGTGAGAGTATGCTGGACGACGGGTTGGTTGAAGACACTTTGGTCGAAATGTTTATCCTAATCAGTAGACAATGAAAACATTCCCACTGGAATAACATGCAGAACGAATTCCTGCGCACTTAAAAGAGTCAAACAAATCTCATGTTCCGGAATACTACGCAGGCGTCCAGGGTAAAAATTTGAAAGGAAATCAATTGCTTCGGATGGAAAAGCTGCTTCTGGCCCATGGGGGAGGAGGCCGCCAATTTATTTTTATTAGAAAATCCCTAACTGCTCACCTGCCATCACGACGGGACTGCACCTTGACGTAGTGTGATGGCTTGAGTGCCGCCATGACCCTGCGTGCTACACATGATGGCTCCTCACGGTGGCAGATCCAATCATGCCCGACAGATCAATGGGTAGAGGCCAGACACAGTTCAGCCTCACAAAGCCAGCTGTTTGGACACCTGGCTTCGTTTTGACTATCCACTCACATCCCTGGAGAGATCATTCCAGCAAATAAACACGGGGAGAAACAGTGCTCATAAATGGACGTGGGGCTTCCTCTCGATGGTGAGAGAAGTCTTCACACTTCATTGGACAGCTACCGCCCACCCACCCTGGGCAGCCCCCAGCCAATAAGGTGCTGTCCCGTCCACGTTCCGCTTGTCTCATAGGGTGCATGAGGCTGAGGGCCGATCCCGGAAAGCGGACCGATAATCAACGCACCAGCGAACACAATTAATCGAAGTTCAAAGTTCTTGCGTGACAGGTCTCCAGAAGGTCCCATCGGGTGCTTCGTTCACGCTCTGGCGTTGGATTTAGGACCCCACTGCCTTGTGGATCAAACTTTTGACTTGAGGGGTTCCCAAAGAAAAAACACTTCTTCATTAAGGGCTATCGCGAAGTACGTCGTTCCAGTTCTCACTCCCAAATCTTAGGAGGTGCATCCTGTTTGCGCCACCCATGGGATATCATCCAGCTCCCAACTAATAACGTCAAACACTCAAAAACCATCCCATTTTTGAAACCAAAATCTCCTTTTCACTTAGCCGCATTTAACGAGATCAGTCAACAAGCTGCCTCAGTTAGGACCCTTAAAACTTGAAATTTAGATGTATGCTGTGTCTCCGAAACACGCATACAAGACGCTACAATCATCAGATTCGATCTGATCTCTTGGCTTTACTCTCCGTGTGTCAGATGATTCGGGATCCGAAGCTCGCGGTGTTGCTAGTGTCCAGATTGCACTAAGTGTCAAGGTCGAGCGTTCACTTCTCGACTGGGTCCCGGTTAGTAACCAACTTCGCAGTGCACGTCTGGATGATTTATTACGGGTCAACAGATAGAGAAAGCAGCTCATTCGTCGTGTCCTTGTATGCACCGACTGATTGCAGTTTATCAGAAATGAAGGAGGAATTCTACAAGGACCTCTCTTAGCGGCTCCAAAATGCTCGATCAACGGACATCGTGGTAATCGCTGGAGACTTCAATATTCAAGTGGGATCCCTGGTCAAATCAGAAAGGCTACCTGGTGGTTCACATGCAATCCCAGCTAACCGGACGGACAACGGAGAAAGCCTACTTCAACTTTGTGCTGCCCACGGACTGTTTCTGTCAGGCACCAACGTCTCGCGAAAGAAACGACACCGCCTTACTTGGAAACCTCCCACCTCTTCACAGCGCTGGACTCAAATCAACCAGATTGCCATCAGCCACCGCTGGTGAGAATTCATTGAAGACTGTCGCTCCTACAGGTCAACACTCGTGGACACGGACCGTGGTTTGCTACGAGCCAGATTCTCATTGAGCCTAGTAAACAAGCACAAAAAAGCCAAAGAAGACGGATGCACACAATACAGTATCAGCAATCGTTACAAATCGGCGTTCGACGCGGAACTATCCAATCGTCTTTCAGTTCAACCATCCGCCGAATAACTTAGTGAACACTGAACGGCAATGAAGGAAACGATTCGAATGTCAAACAAAACAATGGCGGATTCTGGCGTACGACCGAAGCAAAAACGAGGGACCTTCTCTACCTCGGTTACCCTGCTGGGCGGTTGCAAAGCCAGTCCTTCGGATGCAAAATAAGGCAAAGTGCGCAAATCCCTTAAATTCCAGCTCATCAAGAATCAGACGTGGTGGATAGAGACGTGTAGAGAGATGGAGAAACCTGCGGATGTCGATAACAGTCGTAATCTTTTTCGATTGATTAAGAGTACGCGTAAGTGAGGTAATTAATAAGACCGACGGTACATTGATTCACATTCAGCAAGGCCGTCTTGAACGATGGGTAGAATATTTTATGGCACAGTTCAGCTGGCCCTCGTGAACATCACGCAGAAACAGGTATCGGATGGAGAAAAGTCAAGGGTGGTCAAACTAAGACCTGGCATGAGAGTATGCAAGCCCTACTTAGGAGACTGGGTCAAATAGGCTCCCTGGATGGGGACCTCGAGATCATGGTAACCGGTGGTTAGAGGCTGAATGATATGGCTAAGTGTCACAAACTGTGGCGCTCCTGCATCTTGCAACCACAGTCTATATGAATTGTCGGACTTCCCCCTAAATTTGCTCTCAGCATTCTTATGTTTATTCTGCTCTATTATCCAAATTGGCGGCCAAAACAGAGCAACCAAAACCGGTGCACGAACGTGCATTGTTATTGGTTGCAAACGCTGAACGGAACTAAACTAAACTACTCATCCAGATCACGTGGAAAAGTGAAATAACCGTAAAAAATCATCAAAAAGAAGATCTTTCCTGCGGAAGAGTAAGTTGGTAGACAGCAGAGATCAACGTTGGTGGTGGTACAAAGGGTCTGTTCCACAATCATAATGAATAACTGTTTTCCAACTGTTACGGCGGTACCTTTGACATTTCCCAAGTTGGTAGGTGTACCAGTGCTCAGATCAGATTAAGAATACGTCTCGAATACAACTTAAATGGAATAGAAGTTGTACCCGAAACGAAAGTTTCGATCACTTCATACGGCATCATGAAAGGATTTTCCATTATAAAAATGGGCACCGATTTCAACTGAAAGAAATAAAGAAGTTAATCGTCGAGTCACGTAGTACTTATATCGTGTTGACCCGAAAGAAGCGTACAGCTTCCTAAATGGAAAACGTGAGAATGTGCCAGAAATATGGTCGATTTTCCGGAATGGAATTATAAATGGATGGATTATTTGTGCCGGATAATCACTTATTTACCAGCTGTGAAGGAAACTGTTGTGGGAAAAGGCGGCCATCTGAGAAACGCTAGCCTAATCAGTCTTGTTCAGAGACATTCCCTTACAATTGGTGGTAGCGCCCTTAATATAACTATTCGTTTGGATAGAGAAGTTCGACCCTAAATTAAGTGTCGGGTTTATTTTCAGCCTGGTACCAAAAATGTGCTCCGTATTGTGGGTCGCTGTGCTCACGACTGCTTTTTTAATCATGAATTACAAAATGTGCCCTTAAGCGGAAACATGGGTAGAGTATAATACCATCGACGGAGACGTTACTTTTGTCTTTTTATTCATATAAAACTTATGGGTCTAAACGTGGACAGGTGAAATGAAATGTACAGTTAATTTTCAGAAAGCGACTGCGGCGGCAACAAAGACTGCCTGGAGAAATGCAGAAAAAGGGAAGCAAGGCGGCGATGGCGCGTTTCGAACTCAGGACTATTTTGATGATCATTGGCGCTTAACCACAGATGAGGACAGACAGGATTCGGTATTTTTTATGTGAGGCACACATCGGACTTGCAGGATTTCGGGATGCTGGATCGGTCTGCAATTAGGGAACATCTCTGGCATATACGTCTGCATTCTGTTCGTCTACCGTGCCTACAAATATCGAGACGATTACTAATACTTTAGGTCCGTTGAGAGCCTTACTTGAGAAACCAAAGAAACACCGTAACTCAGAAAACCGAAACGTATAGTTACCTAATAGGGTGGACGATACTGATGTCTCAACTGGCCATAATACAGTTCGTAGTAAGGATCCCGGTAAAATCCCTGTTGTAATGGAACCATGGGAGCTCGCCGTGGTGGATGGTAGGTAGGAGAGGTGAACATTTCCTGCGGAGGCGCCGGTGGTATACCAGGCATGCGATTGAAAAACTGCATTCGGGATCCTGATGACGGCCACTCTTGTGCTACTGGCATTCGTGCATAAACTGGCATGGGTTGTGCGTAGTATGGAGCAGGATTATGAGGTCCGGGCAAGAATTGCGCTCCATTGATATTATTGAAATTATTGGGTTGACTCATATTTGAACCAAAGTAAGGTAAACAAGGATGTCGCATGGGAAATGTGTTATACGGACCGGCACTACGTGGTTGTGACATCGCTGGATGCGGAGGGAGCCATCTGGGACCTGATATGGAATCTGGGACCACAGGTATTGTTGCATTACGATGGTTTGGTGGAATCTCTGACGACTGCGGCGTCATCATCATTCGATTCTTCTTAAGTTTGGAGTTTGTTTTGGCTTTTGCAACTTTGGGTGTACTTCGAGACGACCACGAAGCTGGGGGCAGAGGTGGTTGTGGCGGACTAGATGTTATGTCACAAAGGAAGGGATCTGAATTGAGCTTGACATCAGAAGCGGGTTCCGGACTTTTTTCATTATTTACAACGGAAATCTCAGCAGAGCTGTTGGTTTGATCGGTTTGGTTTTGCTGAAAATCGACCGCATCTGATGGATTGTTTATCACCAGAGAGAACAATGCATTGAGTTCTGCAAAAAAAGAGTTTAAATAAGGATGAGATTTGATCGAATGACTGGTAAACAAAGCGGGATAAAAATACGGAATGAATGTATTCCGTGTGAAAACCTAAACAAAGCGCAAACAGGGTTTAGGGCATGAGAGTATGAAAGCTTTTTTCTCAACCCATACAGGTATTGACCGAACTCGTGAAACGCGAACAGTTATGCAGGAATATATTTTAGTTTTTCAAGTACAGCCTCCACTGCAATATTGAAATCGGTACAGCCTTCGTTATTAAGGTACAGTTTGCGGTAGTTGGGATAATAAAACTAAAGATTAGAAAAAATGGTTTGGTGTTACACGAAAATTCATTCTTACTAATATCAAATTGTTTTCTCATGTGGAGCTTCATCAGAGTTCATTGGAGTACCCAACTTCTGCAGATAATGCAGCGCAAATATATTTTAGGACGTTAATCTGTTATACAACATAATTTGATCAATCAGATGTCCAAATTGAACTTAGACATGTATGCCTAAAGTTCTCCATAGAATTCTCTGTCATCTAAAACGTATATTAAAGTGAGGAATGTGCGACTCGTTGAATGTTCATCCTGTAATTTCACTATATCGAAACTGTATAAATGACCAAAGCGCTTTTGATGCAAAAACGAAACCAAGAGAGGAAACGGATTAGAGATGCGCATCAATCCTGGGTCTCCGTGGCCGACTGACGCTGGTTATTTAGCGATGGGTCGCAACAACCAAGTCACAGTGTGGGTTATAGACTTATGCGGTGTCTATAGGGTAGAGCGCACAAGTCACAGATATCATCAGGGATCTGCTGATCATCGACGACTGCTAACTCAGTTTGAGCTTACTTTATTCATGGTTAACCATCGGATTGATGGCCAACCCTATTTGCGACCTGGGGATGAACCCCGTGGCGTACAGCTCTACTTTTATGATTTTCATATAACCTACTATTCCCGTGGCAAGAGACTGTCATCTAAGAGCTAAATTTGATACCAGAATTGTCAACATTAAGAGCATAAAGGGACGAAGTTGTCCTAACCAAAGTAATGTAAGCACGATGCATCACAGTTTTGTGCACATAACGTCGTCCTTTAGAATTTAGGGAAACAGAAATCTTACCTTTTAGCTCATCCGCTCGAGAACAAACGTTGACCTGGAAAAGAAAGAAACATGTTTTCGATAAGGGCATCACGTGAACTCAAAAACCAAAGGCACTAGTCGGTGGTTTCATCACAACTCGTCATGCATGCGTGCATGTTGTCCCCATTATCACTTAGCCAGCGCATTTTCCGTTTAGAATCCGAAACAATTATTGCTGAGCTACACAGTTCGATACACGCTATGTATGCCCCAACAAACAGATTGGGGGGCATAGAAAACACATCCACGACAAATAGACACACCGCGAGAAATATGTACGCAGAATTCGGAAGAAGAACCAAGAAGATAGAATAGGAATAATTAGGCTATTGGAGTAGAAACAGTCCCCTTATGATATAGCACATTATAAGGACAGGATAGCCCTGGGTTAAGTAAAACAAACATCAAAATCAAAATAATGGAACAGGAGGTAGGGGTCGAAAATTTGATAGGCCACGTTTACAAACACAACGAATTGGAAAGTGAACAGTATATGTTTCTACCATCATACACCTCAGTGCGAACATCAATACAGTTAAAGCGAACCGCCAAGGGGATTTAGTGTTCCGTTACGGTTGATCAGTGTTCTAAGTCTGAAAGGCAATCCCCAATGGGTTAGTAGATAGTGAATTTATCCAAATCCAATGAGACGTGATGGAGCAAATGTGCATCAGGCATCACTCGAAAGACTACCACTGTATAAACGCGTACAATCAGAAAGATCTGTGAGAACACACGAAAACGTCATGCATCGCATCGACTGAGAACAATCGAAACTGAGTCTTATGCCCTTAGACCACCAGTCGGTTGAGTTGTGTGAGTTGAAAAAACTGGAATGCTGAAAGAAAATGTAGTTGCAAAATGGATTATCGAACAAATTACGATTACACATTGAGGAAAAAACAGGAGGTAAGGACAGATGACCGACGACAGTGGAACTGAATCATAAAATGTACCTGTTAAGACCGAAGAAGTAAAGCTCTCTTCAAATTCCTAGAACACGGGTAATCATCTGTTTCTGGTCACCAACGCTTTTCAACATATAGATTGAATTGAAAGTAAAAAAAGCTTGCCTCAATAGGAGTTCCGTAAAGATTCATTGCTTGGGAAGTAGCTTTTCCATAATTGCATAAAGTTGTGGGGATAGTAGAAGGTGGACTGGATACTACAGGCCAAGGAATTGACTGCTTTGGAAGGTTCTTAAAAGCCCATCGCGGTGTTTGGTTGGCTTTCGGACTTGCTGATGGGGTCGCGTTTGGAAAAGCATCTGGGCGATGATATTCAGAGGTTACAGTTGTCCCAGATACCAAATTCGGTTCACGTTTTCCATTCAACGAAGGCATTGGCGACTGTACAGGAAGTTTTATAAGCAAGGACGAATGTACGACAGCAGAACAAGGTCCCGAACCCCTGGGTAAAATGTGAGACAAAAGTGAGATTAGTATTCGCACTTTAACTGAAACTTCAAATTTCATTTATCAACACAGCAAATAGAAATAGCAAAAGAAAGCAGTGTACCAAAGTAGCTTTTAATGGGCTCATTCCTATTTGTAATCACGACCACACAACACTCTAGGAATCTCACCACTAACTAAAACCGCGCAAATGTGGTAGCACGTATTACTTACCGAAATAACTCAAATAATGGTGGCCCTCTGATGGACTGCTACCTCTGTCTTGAAAATCGATTATTTCATCAAAGGAATAAAAAGTATCTTTATTAACATTATTACTGTTTAATGGCGACAGAGTATTAGCTTCAACCATATGGAAGCAGCACCAGCACGCAATTGAAGAGCCTCGCAAAACAAATGGAAAAAGAACTAGCTCGCGTTCGTTCACTCTTTCTCATGCGAATACAAAAGGTAGTGAAAATCAGGCAATCTCATGCTCCAGTTCTTTTGAAAGTGCTGTAACCGGGAACACCGAGCACTTGCCCATTATTCCCTCTTTTAAGAGCACCCACAGTATTTTTTGCGCTATCTGACACGATATGTCCACGCAACTAGTATTTCTTTTCAGAATCAGGCTTTTCGAGAAAAACACCATAATGACTTTCTTAAACGCTGGTCTGCTTTTTGGCCGAAATCGTACAATACATTGCGAAGAATAATGATATCAACCAGCTATCTAATCTGTTTTTTTAACAGGACCAAAAACGCATTTTAACCTATGACCTATTGCATAATGTTCTCCACGTGACGGTATTTGTCTGCTTTGATGATGTCATCTTCAAATAGACAAAACGGTTTTCAATAACGATGAACTCGGGGGTTCTATAGCAATGGTTGAATAAATGTAAGCTTCAGGATACTAAGATCATTTCGTGTTTAAATATTTGCGAATGGCTGATAGTGGTAATGGAACGGACTACTTAGTTTCTTATCTTCAAGCGGTCAGATAACCTTGGCATGTTTTCACAGCTGGCGGAAACCGAAACGCAAAGAATCATGGAGGATAAAATTTAAGACTAAGCGAAAAGACGATCAGCTGAGACTACCCAAACATGCGCAGACACAGAAAATCTATACTATCCAATTCTTGACAAATGACAAACACTTGATACTTTATCGAATTATGCTGATCGATCTATTTCTTTAGGTGTCTATGAAATCTTTGTCCATTCAGTAAACAATTCACTCAGCAAGCAGTTGTTCTGTATAACCTCACGTCAAGATCACAATGCAAAACAATGGGAAAAATTTACTTAATCGGATCAAGTGAATATATGTAAACAAAGTTGTTGACACACGGTATTTCGATAAGGCCGGTAAAACACGAAAAAGGATAGTAACAAGCTATCTATTTGTTTAGATCGGACTCCGAAAGTGTGTGAAATTGAGCACAGTGCAAACCGTTCACTTGGTTGCGTACCTTTCGAGAACGAATAAGTGAGTCAGGACAGTTCGACTTTGCCTGACACACGTGCAGCCACGTGAGCAGATGACATTGTGGTCAATTTCACTCACCTACGATCATAAGTTTGGAGTCAGATCAGAACTTATCAGTGAGGATGAAAAACGAAAACTTACCGAATATCTGTCGCCCCATCGAATTCTTTGTCGAACATCACTTCTACACGCTCCGTTCCGTCTGAACACAAAAGTAGAGATTGAAGGTTAAAATATTATTAATATGATCGCACTATCTCCTTGTCTCGCCTGTGAATCCGAGTGGATTTTTTCATGAATCTTCTTAAGTACATAATAAAGAATATACACGTATATTTGTGCATCGATAACGACACAGGTTTACGTTAAAAGGCTGGGATGAGTCTTCGAGCACAAAGAGCACGATCCGATATAAATTGTTTTTGTATGACTAATTTGGCGTTCTCGTCAAAAGCTAGTAGTATAACGAAATGGTGGTTCTCGTTCGTTTCTGGAATCATTTATAAATATCGAGTACAATAGTAAAACCGATCGGTAGGAAGCAGCATGTTAATGATGTTCAGGTTAACGGCGACTGTCAAATCGATCTCAAAAGAAGCTTTGAAAGATGAGGCTTGGAACTTCAGGTACCGAAATTCGTGGGATAGTATGAAGGAAAAACGCACCACTACAAGCGCTCAATAGCAATTGATCAAAGTACGCAAACAACCGCCTTAAGATAATCTGTGAACTAATCAGCACATACCTGAAGGGATTCCAATAACAGTTCCAAACAAGCCCATCGGTATGGTTTGCCCGTTCTTACAAAACACAACACGGTCCATTAGTCCGAACGATTTTAGGACCGCGGAACCGAATTTCACTTTTCCGCCATCGTTGAGTAGTAGCTCTCCGGATGGATAGAGGTTGCGTGTTGTGTTGACAGGCTAAATCAATGAGTGAAGGGGGAAAAGGTGATCAGCGTACATGGAAGCTGGGTCGAGTAATGCAAGTGATAAAAGCCACAATTAATCGATTCCAGTTAGTTCGGAATTGTATTCAAACAACAGATTTAACGAAACCGACTAATCAACACAAAATCGCTGTAATGAGATTCAACAGAACACGAGCGAAAAATGAAACAATCAAAGAATAATGGTATATGAAGCAAACTACAACAGAGATCACAGAGAGGACCGATTTCCAATCCAACAGCGTAGACGAAAAGTACGGTAGCCATTGAGGAAAAAGTATGCTAAGGGATGACATCAATGTTTGGAAGAGCCGCAGAAGAATGTTTGTGGTGTGTGTATGTGCACGGACGGACGCTCATCATCCAAATTGGAACTTCAAATCCAAATAGATTGGCAACCCTGACCACGGCAGCAAGGGTGAAATGTACCGTTCACTAAGTTATTTCATTCCACAAGGTTTGTACCGATCGAAATTTTGATTAGGTTAATCACAGCTGTTCATTTGGGTCAAGCGGTGTTTGTGAATTGATTCACTTCTACGTCCGATTGTTCGCTGCTCCCCCGCGATCATACCAGTGTGAGTTGTAGTAGCTAAAAATGCTGGACCAATATCAGTTATAATCGTCGTTATATTGTGTGCTTTAAATGGATGCTGCCGGCAAATCCGAGAAACGAACTGGTCAGGTTTCATCAACCAACTAGAAAAATACATAAATTTGCCAATACATTTTAAATTCTTTACAATTAGCTTCCTGCATTTATTAGACATTTTGCATCGAAATTTTTAATTTTTACTACATGAAAGTAGATTGGTCAAATGGATTGTAAATATGACATCACATTGTTCCACGAAGATGGACAATATAGCAATCATGGAAACTATCTGTGCCGAAAACAATATTTAATCAACCACCGCCTGTCCATTCGGAATGGTGGAACGCACTATGAAGTGGGCTGTAGAAGAGTCAGAATAAGCAAACAATCGTGCACTGACCATGAACAGACTGACGGGAGTGCATTGAACGGCGGGAAGTGACGACCATTGGGCACGATCTAGCGGGGAAAAACGATGCGTCAGCCGGAGCTTTTCCGAGTCCACATTAGTTTTTGATTCACCTTCGGCATGCGTCGAGGGAAACAAAAGATCCCGCAGTTTTTTTACGTGATCATCGTCCACATACCTCCCACTGCTCGTGGCTAGCTGTGCGTTTCGGCAACCGGACTGTTCCAAAAACTCAACTACGCTGTTCAGTTCCTCACTAAAAAGGAGTAAAAAGATCTTACGCGATGAATACATTCATGTACTTGTTTTGAGAAGGGACGCAATAGATTCAAATGATACATTTCATAATAAAAAAATCTTGCCGTTTGATTGGTTCAAACTGCGAAGGAAGCGATATAGTTAAAAGACACATCGAGAACAGTATCAACTACCCATTACGGTTATACCGAAAGCAAAGAAACTGAACTTATTTGGTATTTTGTCACTCACTTACATGTGACAGAAAGATCGGAACACAAGTCCTGGTCCAATGCTTAAGTAACTCAATTGAATCAAGCACGAATATAGGGCCGGCAACGTCTCAGTAAAATTTGGTCAGGGTATTCAAATTGTTTATCAATGACGTGCTTTAAACCATTCCGTAAATTCCGTGCGGCTCTTTCACAAATACCAAACATGGTACTTGACTCATTCGCCGATGAAAATCCATCTTTTAAAATTTTCAACTGAGCGAAAACAGGTTCAGGATCTGATCTTTTCTGGAGACGCAACTGCAAACTCGATTGATTTTAATTCAAAATTATACGGTGGAAACCAACTAATTGCTTTGTAGTGTAATGATGCCTGAATACGATACTAGGTTCACGGGATTATCAGTTGCAAATGAAAATTTATTTAACTTTAACTTACTTACTTAACTTTAATTTATTTAAAGCCAAATCAGATTGTGCGGCTCTGAAGTGGATCTGTCATCAGGAACCAATTCATGCACTCAATAAACAGATTATTCAGCCATAAAAATACTACGACGATTTCACTTGTTCAAAGCAAACCCAGTCACATTCTGTAAGTTATGAAGAAAGTATAATGATTGACAAACTGAATCAGCTGCAATCAAAAACCTCACCTGGTCATGTCAACCGTGATTGGGCCGCTAGACGGAGGGCAGTCATTGACCACTAGTTCCCACAGTTTCGGGTAACGTTTGTGATAATCATTCAGAAGTGCAAGTGTTCGTTTGGAAAATAGCCACTTCGAGAGAACGGGACAGAAGCGCGACCAGCCAAGCACCTGGAAGTTGGAGAATTCAGTCAGTTAGAGGAATAATTATTTTTAGAAAACGGATTGGAGGGCAAACATGCATGCATCTTCGGTGATCCCTAACGGTGCTCATACAAGTTAAACATGGGACAAGAAAGCGTAGAGAACGCTAGTTATTAGTCGAGTTGTGGGTCATAACCCAAACAAGGTGGAGCACTCAAGGTACCAATCTTAGGCCTAGATCATTACAGGTATATAGGTCATACATTCTGTGTGACAGGCTGAGAACCGATTGTGCTAAATACGCTAGAAAGCGTTATCAGCGCACATAACTCCTCACAATTCACCATAGGGATAGCAATTGATTACACATTGGCTTCCCGTGTGTAATGAGGAAGATGACTCCTTGCGGAAACGAACCTAGAGTGAAAACTTGGGACGATCAATATCCACAGTTCAATAGGTTCATTTTGTTGAAATAAGAACGAAATTTGTTCCATCGTCAGAGCTTGCAAAATCTGTCCAGCAGATACAATAGAGGGAGAGTTAAAATTTGTCCAACAAGCGCTGCAAGTAAATGACTTCGTAGAGGTTCTTAGAACAGTACATCCGATAAATCCCTAAAAAGGACAGGTTAACTATGTTCTAAACAAGACAGCTGTTCAAGGAAATTCCATTTTATTTTAAATTTTATTACACACATTTGTGTGATGGACAACAGACGGGCTGGAACCCCATAGTCACGAACTGATAGTAACCGGTAACCTAAGCCCGGAGAGTTGGAGTAGCGAACCCTATAAGGCACCCCTGGTATTGAACCGGACGACAGCAAAGCTGTCTACCACTAAAGTTGGGTGGTGGTTGCGGGGCTTGAATCTCGGACCATAGGTTCCAAAGCACGCCGGTGACAGCGACTAATCCACTACGTCACCAACACCATCATTTGAAGGCGATGCTCAACTGACAGACTAGCTTAGTCAATGATAAACGTCATGCAGTTCAACATTCACCACAGACGTCCTAAAAATAGTTTTCGCCACGTTCCCGATGGCTTGCATGCAAAAGAATGTCTAGATTGAACTCATCTATGGTGATTCGCCCATCCAAATGAGTCTGTGAAAATTTTTACGTACGTCGCACGGTAAAGCATCTGATTCAGCGTTGGCTGAGCTAGAGGAAGACTAGAACTATTTTCAGCGCCACCTTATATTAACCACCAGGCCACCCGAAACAGGATGGATTTCAAAAAGCCATTCGATGTGTTGCAAAAATACCGCTTAATCGGTTGAGGGTTGCTCGGGCTTGGAAACCAGTGGTGACTGAGGCAATGAACGTCCGTTGACTGAAGCCAACTGTGTTCACACACGATTGATTCGGGCACTCCAACTGTCCTGACCTTATGCGAACATAGGAGGATTAGATCAAAGCGTTATTAAACCTGGGGTCCAGCTCCAGTCAAGCCAAATAAACTTGATCCATTCGGCTACTCTTGTTGCTCCTGTGGATATTCACCATGACCTGACTCCGTTGAATATCGACAACACAGGAGACTCTGTAGGGGTTTCACTTGTTATCCTGTGCGAACGAGCTGCTTCCTTCTCCCCAATCTTGACCGAACGTTTCAATTGATTTGTTTACAGTAAAGCATTTCTAACTGTTAGTAGTAGCTTACTCCAGTAAGGAAGAAAAAACTTCGCAAACTTTCGTACCATAAACTGCATCTCGGTTGCTTTAAAGGTTTGCGAGACTCCTGTTCAATGCTATTCTTACTCTATTCAACGCCGAAATTTGTTGATTTATTTACGTTTTTGTACCACATTGCAGGGTTTTGACTTCCGTCTCGCCTGTACACCAAGGAAGTGTACACATTTTGCAATCTGGGAAGCTATATCTCACCTGGCAGACGCGTCACAGATGAAGTGTCGGCGCGCATACAGAAGGCTAGTTTGGTATTTGCCAACTTGAGACATTTGTGGTGCTGTCGCGACATTCGGCTGTCTGTGAAGGATCGAGTATATGTTGCAGTAGTTCGCTCAGTGCTGCTCTAAGATGCAGAGACTTGGTCACTACGGAAGGAGGATAAAAATAGCTTGTCCGTGTTCGAACACCGCTGTATAGGTAGCATTGCAAGAGTTTGGTGGAGTAAACGGACGGGCAACGCTAAGGTTAGGTGTGGAGTTTTAGGTAATCGAGGTCGTCTACTGGAGCAAGTAGTCGACCTCCATAAATTACGCTGGATGGGACATGTGCTACGCATGTCACCAGATAAATTGTCACGGTTAGCGATGTTTGCAGAGGCAGGTAGCGGTTGGAAAAGGTCAAGGGCGGTCAAACGAAGATCTGACATGAGACCATAAAAACTCTAACTAGGAGACTAGGTCACATAAGGCCCCGTTAGGCTCCTTAGCTGGGGACCCCGAGATGATGGTCACCGAGGGTTAGAGACATTGGGCGATGTAGCTGGGTGTCGCAAATAGTGGCGCTCATGCATCTACTCATTATTCTTGCAACATCAATCTAAAGAAATTCTCTTTTTTCCGTTTGAATTTACTCTCAATATTCCAATCTTTATTCTGCTGTTTTATACAAATGGCCGGTCAAGAGACAGCAACCACAACCGGTGCACTAAAGTGCATGGTTTATGGTTTTGAAAGCAGGAACTGAATTGTTTGCCGAGCTCAGCGATTTGTTTGCAAATTTTTCATTACCAACAGAGGTGACATCATCAGTGCTTGTGACGACGATGAGTACCGGTTAAATATCCAACATAACAGCCAAAATAAAACAGTTCTGTGTAGTCTGATGGAAGTGCTTTATCAGGCCTTGACCTCGGTTAGAGGAGCAACTGTGTTGGAAACCACCACCTAAGGTGAATTAGGGATTCTTCGCTTTCGCATGAGCTTATGTTATCCGTTTTGCTTTGTCTTGAACTATGGGTGATGGTGGTTCAGTGGTTTAATCGCTGTCAACGGCGTGCTTTGGACCCTGTGGTCCGAGCCCTGTCACCGCCAACTTTGGTGTTGGACNGTCCTATACCACACCCGACTAAGCTGGGCCTTGTTGTTCGCGACACCAGGTCCCGGGGTTTAATTTACCGGTTACCCTCACTGAACAGCAGGTTTTCTGGAGTATCGGGTTCCAACCCGTCTGCTATCCATCACACACCGGTGTAATAAAAAAATATCTGATGGGTGATGACTGTCCTACTTGGCAACAAGCCAGATTGGCAAAAATCAGTTTGCTATTGAGAAGAAATTACTTTACAAGCGAAAATGAACCACATCTCCAGTGCACGTTCAATGGGTCAATGCTCTACCATTAGCGGTAGGAGGTACGTGGCGATTGCAATCATACCTGTGACCTGGAGAGGCATTCTATAACCTATAGCTCTGATAGCTGGGGCAACCTCAGCAGAGCAACGTTAGATTCGGCACCCGAATAACACCGCATTTCGAGATGCGGTGAAGAGCGATTCAAAAAGCGTTGAGGTGGTCGGTATGAATCTTAGTTGAAATTCCAGATAAATCTCAACTTCCAGACTTGGCTGTGTAGATGAGATTACATTTTTTCAAATTGGTATCCATC
Source organism: Echinostoma caproni (assembly GCA_900618425.1). Lineage (NCBI taxonomy): Eukaryota > Metazoa > Platyhelminthes > Trematoda > Plagiorchiida > Echinostomatidae > Echinostoma > Echinostoma caproni. The sequence goes on from UZAN01046995.1 coordinate 19,871, forward strand.
AGAGACGCTTAACGGTGAAAAAACAGGTCTTATTGGAGTTAGAAGTCCATATTCCACAAATATTTCACTACTCTTGTTGATCCATAGTGTCCAAACTTTATAATCCACCTAATGAATCTTCACCATAGTAAAGAATCCTTATTCCCCTGGGAAACCGTTATACAGACTGAACTGAAATCCACTAACCTGAGCTCGGGACTTATTCCGGCGCAGATTGAATCCGACATTCCATACTTGTTGAGACTTTTTACCATTACGAGGTTTGTCATCCCGTTTCGTGTTCTCAGTTTTATCGACGGGATCCTCCGATGTGGAATTTTCCAGGCACTTAGAAACAGTGACCAGCACAGTTCCAGTTAAACGAGCGACGGCCACATAAGGTAGTCTCAGTTGGGCAGCCATAGCGGTCGTGGGTAGAGAGCACAAACGACTCGCATCCTGTGATGGTGTTCGGGGTATAAATAATCGAAAATCAAGTCAAGTCTATACAAAAGTAAGTTGTGATCGGTTGTGGGGAGAAAGGGTATCCGGAAAAAGGGAACAAATTTTAAATCACAGATCCAACTACAAGCGTGCACGAAACTGTTGACATGATTCATTGAAATAGACGTTTACTATTATTATAGAGCGACACAGATGACATTTTGCTAGTCGCAGCTTTATATCTTATTTCACACGGGATACGCATGTCTGACGACCGAAACCGGTCCTGTGCTTCCTGAGAAAATTTGTCAAGTCACTCACATACTACTGATTGCAAAAAATATTCCACAAAGACGTTTAAGTCATGTTTGTTGCTGTGAGTAGCATCTAAACCACCTATAAAATATCAAGCCACAGTATTCACTCTTGAATGGACTGGCTCTGAAAGGGTTCTCCAGGCACATTTACCCGGTGTTGCAAATGACGAAAATACATTATATATACACGCATGTGCGAATTTGTTATTTTTTCTTTACATACTCAAAATTACGTCAAGGGAAATGTGATATTTCTACATGGTTTGGTCTCATAAGCCGTGAAATTTCATTCAAACAACTGAACTGGGATCTCCCAGCTAGAATACAACCACTCGATCACTAGGCAACTGATCAGATTGCTGTCCATTTTTCCTATACATGATTTAGTACAACTTATCTTTGCAATCTTATAGCTTCTCAGTTCATGTTACGTTTACTCTGTGCACGACAAAAATTTATTAGGTAATTCATCATCGTAAAGCGAAATACAGTGAAGCGAACTTCGCAGATCGCTGCCAAACTCGTAATGCATACAAGGTTAGTGGTAAAACTTAAGGTGGACAGGGATTGCATCTATTTTGAGGGAGGAAGAAGAAGATGACCCAATATGGTCAACACACAGAGTACCCAATCGAACTATGCATACATACCGTTTTAAGCATTCTTACCTGATAAGAAACGACAACAAGAACACTGCTGTCGGTTCGCTGCCATATCCTTCAATGTCTCCAACCAACCAGTTGTGGAGTCTTTCGGACCCCAACCTGGAAAGCGAGAGACACCTACTCTAACTAATGGCTCCGTGCACTTCTTCATGCCTCGTCTCCACTTCCACACTCCACTCCACACCGATGATCGAAAAATTTTAGTTGACGGATATTTTCTACTCGTAAATTCAGGGTCTCACAACCATAAAGCAGGACTGAACGAACGCTAGCACAATGTACACGATCTTTCAGCTTCAGTAAAACGTCGCGCCTACGCCAAAAATGTTTCAGTCCTGCGTATGCTGCTCGAGCCTTGGAAATGCGGGCGATTATCTCCTTGGCTGCAATACCGTCATTGGTCACGCAAGTAAGTAATTGAAATAAATCCTCCATAACTTGCATATAAATATGAATTGATAGCAAATCGATGCATCACAAAAATCGAGCTTGTTCGCTAAACTGGATTTGTACAATTGAGGTTGCTAGACGCATAAACCGTTTCACGGGGGACACGAGCATTACTTTCGCTCACCTGGGTTTGCCGTCTCAGTTGTGAAATATCCACATCGCCTCCAACGTTAGGATAAAAACGCACAGAAACTGTGCTATGTTTCGTGCTTATTCCAACAACCTGTAAGCAATCGTGAAAAGGTGCGTGTAGGTAGATTTGAGAGTGATCAAATGGTTGACTGTGATAAAGGGGTAACGACCAAAGTGCTGTGCACATGTGTAAAAACAATGTGAAAACGAACAGGATTCAGCATTGCGTAAAACTCACCTCGCCTGTGTTTCCATGAGTTTGAAGAGCCAGTGAGATCACAACTTGACCTGGATGAAACAGGCTGGATAAGTTAAATGCAGGACAGCTATTTCGACTGAGCATGATGTGATTGAATGATGGCATGGGAATATCGTGTTCCAGAGATAAATCCAACAGATCAAGGGTCAAATCATCGCATAACCCATGAGCCGGTTCAGTCCTAAGAGCTGGCACAGAGGATCGCTTTTTAGATGCATGACCGGAATCAGAACGCATGGACGGGCGGAACCATGAACTGCCAGGCTCAGGAACAGTAAGGCATAATTGATCACCATTCGCCGCTTTCGATTCAGCGAATATGGGGAGTAGACGGAACAAGTTTTTACCGTTTGATGAAGGTCTTCGTCTGATTGTCCACCCATCTAATTTGCGAGATAATAACAATACCGGTTGGCAAAGCTCCGTGTCTGGTTTAGTGTCCTTGTTGAACACAATTGCCCAACGAGTGGACAAGTGCTTTTCTCGTTCTTCGATGCGGTCTCTGACCCAAGTGACCTCCCTATTGGTGGTATTATTCCCGTTGTTTTCGCCTGTCTCACAATCGGTCGGCTGCGCAAGTTTACGATAGCGCAGAGGGGGTGGCTGCGTTGAAAGGATCGGAGATATATTGAAATCCTCCAGCTCCCACCTAGAGGATAGGATCAAACTAGTTGGTATAGACAACGAGGAACTGACATGCTGGATATCGATTAGTACCATACGAAAAATTTGGAAGCGTTCACACAATTTGAGGCATAAGCAACAGATACACGATTCTGAAAATGCGGCAAGTGAATCACAAAAACTTGCAAGCGGAAGGACAACTGTAGTACGAAGACTGTTGTTGGCCTATCAAACACATTCAGAAAGAAATGGTGATCGTGTATTGATGAAAATGGTACGAGGCTTATTCTATTCATTTCCCAACAACCCAGGAAAAAGGGTTGAATTTACATGTAGGAAAACCGATGAGGTTGAAACACTCCAAATTCGATGAGAAAATGATAGGTATGTATAATTCATATAAGGAACTCAACCTCATACGTCAATGAGACAGCACTTTAGTTGGCTTGGTCTGGTGTGAACAGAACAAAAGGTCAAGTGGAG
>UZAN01046996.1:12425-27617 GCA_900618425.1 Echinostoma caproni
AATTGGGTCTGCTTGTGTCTCGCACTATGGTTTGCGTCGCGCCTGTTTGTCCATCAATCACACATACCTCATTGGTTGTACAATCGTTGTGTAATGTTTATCGATTTCCACGTGTCGATTGAATGAGTTGGTCGAAAGCAGCGCTTCAAGGATCAAACGTTCCCCTTCCTCTTTGCCCTTGCCACTACTTTTGTGTCGTTTCGATTCTGACCTCGTGACCTGTCATTGCGCCGTGGTTCCAGAGGTGTGATTTCGGGTCAACGCGTCGTAGTGCAAGTGTGTGTTCGTGTAGGCGAGTGCACAGTTGTTTACCTGTCTCTCCCACGTAACCTTGGTCACACTCTAGGCACGGAATTGCGTATACCATCCCTGATTGGTCGTGTGGTTCTAGTCCTTGCCGTTGGGCAAAACTGACCACAGCGTTGTTGTAGAATTGTGGGCAAAGGTGACACCCAGAGGGCGAAGGATACGATCGATGGCTTCTGATACCCCACGTATGTATGGTAATAAGAGTTTCGTTTTCTTCTCTTCGTCCTTCGATTTTCTTCTTCCCCTGAAGCATGATTGGACGAAACTTTTGGGATATCCATTTGTGTGGAATTGATGGAACAGATGCATTCGTTTCTAATGCCGGAGTTCTTCTGTGCTACAATGTGTATCCGCACGGCGGAATAAAGTGTACACACAGCTCCTGAAGTGACACGTGGGGTGATTGCTGCCGTAATTCAGCACCTGGTCGGTCGTTGTGGGTTTTCTGTACACAGCGGTTTCCGTGTTTCCGTCTGGTTTCCTTATGACGAGGACGTCCAAGAAATGGAGCTTCATTTCGTTTTTCTCCTCGCGGGTAAATGTTATCTCTGGCATAACCTTGTTTAAGGTATCATGGAATTCCTCGATTCTTTCTGCCGTTAGTAACACAAAGGTATCGTCCACATATCGGGTCCAGAGACGAGGGTGGTATTCTTCGAATGCCTTGGCTTCAAATTGTTTCATCACCTCATCAGCTAGTAGGCCGGATATTAATGATCCCATTGGGGTTCCTTTCACCTGTCGATATATCCTCCCGTCAAACTGTAGGTATGTTTCCATGCAGAGTTCAAGCAGCTCCATGCTGTCAGTCACTAATGGTGGTGTTCTTGCTGAAAGACGAGGATCATCTCTTACCAGATTCTGTATGCTCTCCAGAGCTAGTTGTGTCGATATGTTGATGAACAGAGATGTGACGTCAAAGGACACCAATTTGTCTTTCGGTTTCAGCTGTAATTCTCTTTTTCCATCTAGGATTGTGACCGAGTTTTTACTGCCGTTATCTTCTGGAATGGATGGACGTAATAAATGGAGGAGATACTTAACCAACTTGTAGTTGAGAGCCGTTGTCGAAGAAACGATTGGACGTAGTGGTACGCCGGTTTTATGCACTTTTGGTAGTCTCTAGATCCGCGGAATGGGACCCTCCGTAGGTTTGATATCTTTGTATTGTTTTCCACCGAGTTTGTTGTTTTTCTTGAATTCCATGAGCCTTTTAGTAAACCTGTTACGTAGATTTGTTCTACGGTTCCCTATGACTGGTTTATACGTCTCCGAATCACCGATGATTATCTACCCAGTTAGTTTTTGTACTCCGTTTTGTCCAGTATTGCAGTCGCATTACCCTTATCCGTGAGTAAAATGACTATGCATTGATTTTTTCGTAGCGCTTCTAGTGCTTTGATCTCACCCGGTGGTAGGTGATATGTGTCTCTCGGACGTGTGAGTTGCTGACAGACTTTCGTCCTGAGCTGTTGTCATTTTTCTTCAGTCAGTGAACACTGTCGAATTCTGGAGAAAAAAACGAATCTATTTTGCAATCACCAAGTAAACTTGCGAATAGATCTTCCAGGGACCGAAGAGGTGGGTGAGGGTGTACAGACTAGATGTAAGCTGTTTTTATTGCATACCAGTTCCATGTCAGCAATTAGAGATTAATCTGGTCAGCGTGTCGGAACGAAATCCCACACTGATATTCCGTTGCTACTCACTGCCCCTGAAGGATGAGAGCCAAAAAACAATTTATCACACAATCCTAAAGAATTCTATTCAGATCAATTATATCCTTTCCGGGGACAGTAACGTACAGGCTAGGAAAAGAATTATGGGAACGAGTGAGACTGCGTCGCGTGAGATACAAACTACGTTCTGGGTGAACTGAAAGCCATGAGCAGGAAAGCACAAAGTTTTCCGCGGATAGGAGGAAACATTCATGATTTCTCTCTCGTTCTGCTGCACCAGTATGGCATTGTTCGCTTTGATCGATCAATGAATCTTCTACCCAACGGAAGTTGATAAACCAGCACCGAAACCAATGGAATCTGTGGCGAACTGTGCTTCCAAAAACACCGCAAAATGGATACCAGAATCGACGAGCTACTCAAACGAACCCCAACTGGATCGCCAATATCCGGATTCATAAGCGACACGATAATGCAGAAACTAGAGAAGAAAGTTCTGGGAAAATAGGCATCCGCTGGGGTGAATTTTCAGCAGTGTACAAAACTTGTCCGGGAGACGAGTAAGAAACAAAAGCAACTGGATGCGATAAAACGCCGAACGGGACAGAAGATTTTCGAAGTCAGTAACGATAGTTGCCTAATACAGGGGATTATGCTACTTAGGTATGTGGTGGTAAGTGCAGGGAGAAGCCCGAATTCGGAATGCGTTCGGGGATGGGACAAACACAGGTTTATTGGAAGTTGCATCTATTCGGCATGCATCATTTGATCACATGCATTACGATGTTTGTGCACAGTGGAGTCAACCAAAACGGTCTTGGGAACTCCGCTACAGCAGGGGAGGAAATAAAAGATGTCCGGAAATGTGGTGCACTCTTTCTCCTTCAGGCTGGGGAACAGTATAACCGGTGTGGACGAATGCAAGTTGTCACAAATTTGACGACTCCATCTCAAGGAACGCCGAGCTTTTTAAGTCTGAATGAGTAGAACTATTCGATTTGTTCATGATGGGTTCGAGATAAGTAATGTGACAAGGTAATTCTGTGGTATTTGACAGAATCAACCATGGGAACATCGTTAATAACAGTATATTTATTCTAGCTGTTTACTAAAAGTGGTCTGGTAATGAGAGGCAGTTTTAAGGCCAGAAGGGTCCATCAATTCAGCTGTCAACATTAGGCATCAAGGGTCGGGGCGTAGATTAAGTGAAAATTTGACTTGATTAGTCTGGGAATGAAAACTTTGGCTGCGTTACGTTGACAATACATTTTTTACTCAGTCTACGTCAAAATAAAAAGTGCACACACAAGAAGCCTGGTTAACTATAGTCCCAATTCACAATTTGACGAGGACAGACAATTGAGCAGCATTCCTGGTGGTCTTATTCACCGGAACAGCACCATGGATTCTGATCAACCACAACGCAATACGTCCGGATCAGAATTAAAAATCTGACAGATAACCACCCAAAAAGCCCCCGCGGGGGAAGCTTTTTGAGGACAATTTACATGGGTATTGTAACCGTTGCTAGTACAGTCACGAGCGAGAGAGGGAAAAGCATTCATTTTTAGAAAAAATGTGCTACTCTTCACGATTTCATGGGCAACCGCTTTGAAAACAGAACACAAGTGGGGAACGGAACTGGTCAGAGAACTGAAGGACGTGGTGCATGAACAACCTTGCCCTAAAGCAACTATTTTTTTTTCAAGCCACAGCAAGATTGTCGGGGTAACAGGGAATTGAAGTTATTGGCAATGTAACTCTGTCACAAGAGAGTTCAATCGAAGTCAAAGGTTTACTCGTTAGAAAAAAGGTCGAGTGAATGTTATGTACAAAACAACCGATGCAATATGGGAAGCCAGTCGACAGATCTAGTGACATATCATCCTAGGGCAAAGGAGATCAACTCGATTTTGAAAACGGTCGAGAATCATCGATTAAGCTTTGGTGAAACGTGTCGGAGAATCTCCCGCTCTCTCTCTCTCTAGTGGCTTGGCATTTGTTGAACAATTACTTCGAATTGAATCGGGTGTGTTACGTGCCTACACAGATACTCTCCTGATCTTACCCTAAAACTTTGTAAATGAAAATGATTCCCTTCTCTGATTGGCTTGATTTTGAATGCTAGGGACCGAAATAATTTCTCTCCCTATCGTAACAAATTTTCTGGTAAAACTATACAATAAAACTATACACGCTTTCGTAATCTCAGTACTGTTATTATTATTACTACTGTCATTCGTACGCAAACATTGCACAACTGCCACGCTGCTCTGCCCATCCTTTCACGAGCTCGATTGTATTGTGGTCACGTGACAAACATGTATTGGAACACACACACACAAGCATCACATGCGAAGGGTAGGGGCGAAAAGCTTTAAACTGTACTTGATTTGAAGTCAGATATTTGAAATGAGATCGTTCTTTTTTCGCTGTCCAAGATCTGGTTGATCATGAGCGCGTCTTTCGTGCGTGCGCGCGTATTGATGCGAGGTGCCACAGATCTGGTCGACTGATAATCGGACGCGTGTGTACTGAGGTGTTTGTGGTCTGGTCAGCTTCGGGTACGCCTCGCGCACGGGTTCAATGTTCGATGTGATAAGAGAAGTGTGCGGATTGTTGATCTGTACTTATCGAAAACGAATCAACGGGAGATTAGTGCTTGATCTGACATGGGACCTTTCAAACTGTCAAGCCAAGTGAAGCCAATCATCTGATGCATCTGATACAGATTGAAGTTTTGAGTATTGTCAAAATGGAGGTCAGTTCAATGATATTCACCCCACCCCCTCCCCCTGGTCGTTTTCTTTTACTTATGTACCGGTTGTACTATTAGTAATATCCTTCATATAAAGAGGGAATATGTTTGTACTAGAAAGGGTATATGTATTCATAGTTTGGAAACTATGAATCCATATACGCTCTGTGAAATTTATAGTTGTATTGTCGGTAGAAATGGCTCAGTGGCTAAGGTCGCAGATTCGAATCCCGCCAACACCGTCCATTCTCCTCATTTTGGGGTTCCCAGACATCCTTTGCTTGATTGGATACAACTCTGACCCGGAAAATTGTTTGCGCAATTGTATTGTTGCTACTAGGCGAAATGGATTCTGCTTATTGTTACGATAATTGTTGTACTATTATGGGTGGTAACGGTATTATTAATTTTAATAGTACTCTTACCACTAGGAACAGTGATATTAAAAAACGATTTTTATAATGTTGTAACATTGAGCTGAACGAAACGACGGGACTACACGAGCCCCGACCAGCGATACGTGTGACAATGGAGACCCACGAACAGAAACGTACGACCCAGCGGTAGAGTAGCGATACCGTATGCCCGACTGCGGTACCCCAAACGAGACACGATCGGACAGTAACTAGGGGAGCTCCCCACAGAGAGCAGTACGAGCCCCAGAACCCGATCAGTAAGAAGAAGGAAGGCGGGCCTTCAGGCGAGTTTGTATATTTGGCTGGACCGAAAACGCGTAGAGAACGGGCAGCTCATCTGTTTATATACAATTCGGGGACCGGCCATCAATGACCTTGGGAATTAGCTTGAAATTGGTGAGTAGGAAAAATGGACCAATGAGGGTTAAGTATGGCCGGTGATGCACAATGGGTATTTCCTGGCTCGAAAATTCGGAAATTTAAATTTTATAAAAATAATTAGAAAAATAGGAAAAAAGAAGGAAATAGTCACCTTTAGGGCGAAGAATATAACTAGTATTATTTTTCTAAATACTTGCGTCAATTTTTATTACATGTATTTCTTTTCGACAATAAAGAATTGTCCACCGTTATGCATCACTGAAGAGTGGAATCCACAGCTTCAGTGCGATCCACAATATCTCGAAATTCACCCAGAGATCACTAGAGCTAATTACGACTTTCGGTAAAAAAGATAATCAAGGTGAATCCATCATTCAACACAGGTTAATCAGCGCGATCTAACAAATCCTCCACACGAATCCGAGGAAACCCGGATGACGAGCATAAAGTCAGCTTACGCTACTCAGACTTCAGGGCAGCTTCCGAATCTGTGATTCACTGGCTCCTGTTTACATAGCTTGGTGTGGGGTGGGGAGTTGACATTCCTGAATGGACAGGGACGTTCTTTCTCGTGGACGAGTCCTATACGTCCTAGGCCCTATCTACCGAGGGAGGAGTTTCGAGCGCGTGGTCGCACGATTAAGACCTACGCGTTTTCTGGTTGGAACTATTAAAAGTCCAAATTCAATCTTCTCGGACGATGTGAACTTGGTGAATCCTGGATTAAAGGATCCGGCAGGAATCTGAGTATGGACATGGAACGAGACGCTGAGTGTTACTCAGTGGCGCGTTTTTACACCACGTGGCAATCAATTAGAGTACACCGGAATCGACAGGATTCTGATTCGTGAAGATTTCCAGTCCAGTGAGTAGTACCGGACTGTCACTCCGAAGGTGAGGCCGGGGGNAGGGGGGGCCGGGGGGGGGGGGCTATCTTAGTCCCAAGGTGCAGTATCGTTACGCAAAGCACAGGTGTTCATCTCGCTGTTTGGGGTCAATGTGGATAGCTCAGTTTGATTAACAAATTCAAAATGAGGGTTGCCAAATTTAAGGCCAGATGTCTATTTTATTGAGAGGAGGCAAATGTTGGCCAATAAGATGATCGCTGAACAGGTATATAACCCGAGGCTAGAGCTCGTGTCTTCGGAGCAAAGACACAGGACTTTTCAAGTAATGTAACATCCGACAGGGTCGGGGACAGTTGGCTTGTTCACCCAAGCGCCGGTTGAATCTAAAAGAAAACTCTGTCTAAAGTTGATAAATCTCAAGAACTGACTCACTCTCGGGTCTAACGTTTTTAGCTGCAAGGAGGTAGATAAGTGGAATCCATTGTCTGTATTCCTGATGCACAGTTGAACAGCAAACAAGCTCGGGGCAGATCTTGAACCGAACTCAATTCCGAATACAGAAGACTCGATTTCAGCTTGAATCAAAAGCTTCTTCATTTCCCAATACCTTCCTTTAATACGTTCCGGTATCGGCGAAAAAGAGTGGTACCGAGGTAGAAATTGGCTGTGGTCTACTAGCCGCCAAAAGACCGAATATCTGAAAAACCCAGTGTTCCTGCAGGATAATGAATGTGGCTGTTCGGTTATCGAATGTAGTTTCCATCCAGCACAACCTGATCAAAACTTATCCTAATCAACTATTTCACACACACATGGCCCTCATTCATCCAGTTCCTTTTAATCTATAAGGTCGATTACGCGAGCTCTGTGTGATAATGTTCTGCCGCATCCCGGGACTGTGATCGATCGCACAGGCTACATTCAAACTCATCAATACAGGTGAGGTGGGAACCGAGCTCAGAGAACCATTTTGTCACAAAATAACGAGCTCTGTTTTAAACCTAGATTTCCCACTGTCTAATACATACAAAACGCCTAGTAATCTTGCCAAACTGCTTTGCTGAATGTAACTGTCTATTGGGCAAACAGTATCCAGAATAGGTGAGCTCCTGTGTGTTGTAGGAACACATGTCAGAAGCACCTGTCCGGACGCATCGATTCCACCGGAGTCTAGTTTTTACCCCGTCGGATGAACTAGAAGTGTAAGCACGAGGGGGGGGGGGGGCATGAACCAATTGGCGATCCGTCGGTGAACAAGAACTAGTCTGAAGTTAATCACAGTACAATCTGGCGTCAATCAGACAGATTATGTAATCTAGTGTGACAGAAACACATCTTCATGACCACAGATTTCGTCTGTTCACTAACTACTTTGGAGAAATATTGACGATCAATAGTCTTTTCAGCAAGTTAATTAGCCTCAGTATAGATAAGCAGCGAAATGATCCCGGGTGAATGTGCAAACCCGTGTTGTTACGCTCCTTATTCCAATATATACGGGTATTGATCGAACTCATGCGGCATAAATCTCAATTTGGTGATACATTTCATTTTCCAATATCATGTCTGTATATCGATAACAAAGCATGAAGAGTACTTATTCCTAACTTGATCACCCAACGAAATGTTCTTAGTTCGCTTTTATCACCGCTTGAATTTGCGTGACCTTGAGAATCGCGGTAACATACTACAGCTCAGAATTTTTAAATATATAATGTAAAACAGTATGGAAGTTCATTATTTCTGACAAACGTATTTTTTTTTTAGTTCATTAGGGTGTTTATTCTGGTCGATAAATGTATTCCAAACAGCATATCGTTTCTCATGCGGTACAAAATCAATAAACCGAATAATAAAAATTTTCTAGCTCAAATAAGTTGATAAATTCCTGTGTGACTACAAATTACTCCCGTAAAACCCTCATCATGAAAGGAGTAAAAATATTTTTTTTTAAGAAATATAAAAATTGACCATCAAAACTTGAGCGAACTCGGATTCAGAATGAAACACCCGTTGAATGACTCATGCAGAACCGAGACGAGCTGTGGAAAATCACGCAAAGGGATATCATAAATGTCAAACAATCATTGGTTCACTCTTTAATGTCCAAGCTATAACACTATGGCTCGTTTGGTTGAGTTTTTGCATTCAGCCAATCCGATTGAATCGGGAAATCCGATTCCTAATTGGCCACCTGAAAGCTTTATCGTGGTGCGTACGTACATATTGGGTGATCATCCATACTGGCAGCCCAAACCGGATAAAACGCCCAAGATTTTCTGGCATATAGTTGAAACCGAAAGGTAACTTATTTGAGAGGCGCATAAATCGGACAACTCAGTGTAAGTGCTTCAATGTGAACAGAAAACCAATTTATCGTAAACGCAATAGAATTTCCCCACCGACACAAACACTGAGGACGAAAACTGATGACGTCGATGCAAGACGATGGTTAAATTCGATCCCAAATAATGAAAGTTGCAGGCAACCAATATCGAGGGTGGTCCGAGGCCGAGGATTAGATGTAATTGTCTCTTGCCACCGTTCGGAAAATGATGACTCTATTCGGATTGCAGATGGGATGATCACTTGATATGAAGCCGTAATTGGATGTCCAACAATGGAGAGCACATATTGATTTTACTAACAAATTCAAATTGCTTCTTCCGTAATCTGAATGAAATTTGAAACATTTTCCTGTGTTGGAAAAATTAGGAAAATTAGGGACCTAGACAGTGCTCGTCAATGACCGGGGTGCGGAATGTGTCAAAGGACTCCATGCAAAGATGACTGCCCCCAGTGCTCATAAAATGGAAAAAGGCAAAAAGAACATGAATAAAGGGAAGTTAAAAAACATGTAGCAAGTCTATAAGTCACTTTGATCAATAAATTCTAGTTATAGTTTTCCCTGTGGCTGTACTATTTTACAACTGATGCACAAGCAACCATCGTCAAAATCGAGAAATCGGATATTTTAATGACATTCGACTAATGGAAGCAGAAACAATTGGATATTAGTACAGATATATTGCATCTGATATGGGGCAGTATCGTATTCAATCCCACGTGAATGAGGCTGAAAACACCAAGTGTTGGGAGAAACAAATGTGATGCAAGTGTCTGGGTGTTGCACGTGATCTGATAGAGACTGTCGGGACTCAGCCTGGATGACTTGTTTACGATTTCTGGTGCTCAAAACGCGAAATGTCATGGCTTTAAACTGTTGCTAAATCACTCCAGGTTGGAAGTATGGACCAACTTCTTCTCACACAGGGTCATACCTATGTGGAACAGGTTACGTGCAGAAGTGGTCAACTGGGCCAGTGTTAATGTAGTGACACGCCACTTTCACCTTTTACCTACGACTTCTTTTCTACTCGCTACGAGCTTTTGTTTTACCGGGTGCACCTTACCTGTTTACGCTCAACCGCGGAATTGTCACTTGTCCCGGTGAGTCACGCTGCATCGCTACACATGTAAACCTTTCACTGCAGGTCTGATCCTATGAACCGCTGGTCACGAGCTATCCGTCTTCTTACTCGTCCGGAGCAATAGTCGTATTGCTCTTCGTCATACTCGATTGTTGAGGTAAATCGTGTTTGGGTTATCGTAGATAGTGTTAGCTATCTAAATTAATGCCTTCAAGGCGGCCCTGGACGCATGTTGGTCAGCAAAGTTCCCCGAAATTGGTATTTAGTATTTAGAGTGATAACAGCAAGAATAAACTCCACCGTAACCCGAAATTTTGTGAAACGGAGTAAACTCGGGCTTGATTGTTGGAATTGTTCTTAAACTGACTGTCCTGTCACATGCACTCAGTGCATAGGAACGCCTATGGACCTTAGAGTCTCTAACCAATGAGGCGAGGAGACATCCTTCCTTGTTTTCCTCGCTTTCATCATACCCTCAAGGAGACAACGTTCGGGGAACGGGGCTAGGTTGCAAGGATCAGAAGTACCAAATCATCTGTACGCAGTGTTGGAAGCTACTCCCATCCGCCGACAACACAACGAACTGGACGCTCGATTAGCAACAGCCATATTCATCCTGTGCAAACTGAACTGAACTGAACTGAACTGAACTGAACATGTATATGCCTAGATAGTGAGATGCATCTACCCTGCTGAGTGCAATGGGATCCGCGGTATGCTAGTTGCGGGAATAGAGGCTAACCAGTGGTCAGGTGTGTTCTTGAAATGCAGGAAGAGCACATAACCAGCGGTTATTCAGCTAGCGTAGTGGTGTTGGTGTTAGTGGAATTATAGTATATGCCCTCCAGGGGTTTACTAAACTCTACTTCAATGTGTTCCGTCCACAAAAGATTGCCTTAAAGAGAGATACCTTGGAAGCGTATAACGTCAACTTTTGAAGTGAATAAAAATGAGTACGCCAAGAAGAAGGGTGTGGGAATGACGCATTACCGATTGATCAGTAGTTTTCCCATCGGTCACTAAACTCAAAAATTTGTCAGTTTGAGGAATGTTCATGAGCATTATCCTTGTGATTTTTCCACCTTAATTCTGTTCTCAACTATGACTGGCTTTTTATGAATTGTCCAAACTCAGTTCGAGTTCATACAGAGAGCCCGAGGTTTTGAACCATGCCCCGGGGTCGGTCGTTACGTACCAAGAATGAGAGCGAAATTCAAGTCTGGTGCTGCTCAGCTGAATCAAAACTGTGATGATTATGCAAGCATGTATGAAATCAGAAAAAAAAACACCAAGCGCTAATGAGCTCCGCTACTTTAATGTCACAAATCTCATGTCCACCCCCCCCCCATGCCGACGACCAAATTTATCCGTACAGGAGTTTGCAATCAAGTTTGTTATTCTCATTGTTTAACAGCAACTTATTCCGATCGTTTTAGATTATAACGACTTTGGCCACTTGCCAGTCCGTTTGAGTGTGTACGCCCTGTTCATGTCTCACTGGCCCGTTTGACTTATGGTGTTTGTAGTTTCCTCTCTCTCTGTTGCAGTCCCCTCGCCCCCGCCTCACGGAGAACCTCCTGTCTGTCCGATGACAGTCTCAGCCCGCACGATGAGACTCGGCCCACATTCGGTTGTCTGGGGTGCATCCGTTCACGCGGAACAGCCTGCTGTGCAGTCAGTAGCTGTTTCAGAAGAAAGAAAGCGAATTCTGTCTGTTTTCTCTCCTCAATAATGTGATATGAGCAGATTGACTGGAACGGTCAGTAGAACCGAGATGTCAATCCACGTGTGTAAACACTGTATGGCCGGCCCCACGTGTTTGAGTCATGAGTAGCTTATACAATGAGCATGAACTATTCGTTCTATATTTCAATCATCCATGAATTATTATCACAGCGTTCGCTAAATTTACAGCGTGTTCTACAAAAGTTCTCACAATCAGCGGCATTTTCGGCAATACTATTTCATTGATTTGAACTGACGATCCCTCGGACTTCCCCTTCATGCACATTCCTCAGCTCTTCCAGTCAACCAAACACTCGGAAGCACTAGACTCGAGTTTTGCTCTTATTATAGCCCATCAGTAGTGCATATACACCGTCCCATCCGGGATTTGAACTCCGGACCCATCGCGTGAAAGGCGTGTGCATTACCACTATGTCAACTAGCTCATACCATGGCTGAACCAAATTGCCAGTTCATGTTTGTTCAGATGTCATCTTTATTGATAGTCAGTTCATTTGGTCCGACAGCAACGAAGGGGGACAGATGACCATCTGTTAACTCCAATCGAAAGCCTCCCACCAAGTCAGGACTTCTATGCAGACTACGGCCTGATTTACCAACGAGCCTAGTAGGTTCGTTGGCATTGGAATTTAGAACGATGGATATGCGCTACTGATGGGCTATAAGAAGAGCGAAACTCGAGTCTAGTACTTCCGAGTGTATGGTTGAATCGATGAACTGAGGATTATGCGAGAAGGTGAAGTCCGAAGAATCATCAGTTCAAATCAATAAATATCAATTATCCCACACCGCTACTCACAAGTAACTGTGAGTTAAATGCGAATAATCACCCACCGCTGTTCTATAAACAATTGTACAATCCATTTTTTTTCTGACAAATGGAGTGGACAACCGTGGACGGTTGTCATGGAATGGCCAAGTTGCATCATATTTGGTTTTCCTCCCGGGGATAAAAGTACCGATCGGTTCCACTGTGAAAACAGTGTCCATAACCGAAACTGAATGCATCAGTTCGGGAATCGCATCAACATTGGTTCTTTGCATCACACAGATGTCTATGACTTTGTGTCATCTGTTGGGTTTCACCCATCAATCAGCGCGGTCCTTCCAAACGGCTGCGCTACATTTTCTAACCACCATCGCGTTCTGGATTGGATCGACCAAACTGCCCAGTATGTATGCTTTACTCATATACACAAAAGTATTCATGTTAAAATTAAGGATGTTTTGATAAAAATCATGCTTCCTTTTTCGAAGTTCCAGTCATTATCCAACCACACAAATACTCCAAACGTGCAAAACATTTTCCTGCAGATTGGCAAACTCCTCTCGGTCGAACTACTCCCAGCAAGATAACTGTATCTACCACTGGGAGTAACAATGTCCGTNAATGTCCGTTCTGTGTTTGGGAAGCTTCCGGATTTATCCTATCTGTTCCAGCCAAAGGAATTTCGCACCTCTTGTGTCTCCGAGAGTCATGGTTCAATAATGATGTGGACGATTCCGTGGTCCAACTGGATAGTTTCGTCTGCTTCAGACAGGATAGACAACGGTGTAGGAAGAAGCTGAGAGGCGGTGTGATTACCTAAACAAATTCCAATTGGTGCGGCAAGTTCGAAGTACCTTTTAAGAACTCACAGAATGGCGTTGATTGCTTGACTGTTGTCTGTCTCACCCCAGATCCTCCCTCTTTCCTTTTATCGCCATCACTAATTTACACATTACATCCCAGTGTAGACTGTCAGACAGTGACACATTTTTTGATCATTTCCTACCGGTTATTGCCCCATCTCTTGCTGACAGCTTGCATCTAATAGCTGGTAACTTTAACCACGCACCCCCTGCACCCTTTTTTGTGTCTCAACCTCAGTGACCTGATTATTGAACTTACTAGAGGAAACTCTCATCTATAGACCACATAATCACAAATCACACTGACACATTTTCTACCAAACATTTCTTCTCCTTTGGGTACTAGCGATCACAACCTGATCCTGGTCAGACCTAAGATTTACTCCCACTTAGGACATTTTTCTTTTACTCGACCCAAACACATCATATTCAGTCGGCGAAATCATTTCCTAGGCATTATTGCCTTGCTTAGAGAGCTACCGATTGTTTTTCTTTAAACGCAACCTGCTTGTCCAATATGACATTTCTAACCGAAGTGGTAAACTGTGTTTTTGACATATGCTGTTCTGTGACAACTTTGTTTCTTCAACATAGCAGAATATTAGCATCTTTTCATAAACGTTTTTGTCGTGAAAAGGAACGTGCATTTAAATGTGGCAGGAGGGCCGAAATGCAACGGCTAGCTTTTCTGATCAAGAGTGAAATAATAAGTCAGTTTTTAGAGACGAGGAACTGTAAATCTATGTGGCGTGGAATCAAACTAGTCTGCAGGTAGAAGAAAATGGTTTTCAGTTTTTCTATTGATATTGAACAACTGAATGCTGCATTTATTCATTCTTCGCCTGACTGATGCCTTAGTTATATTGACTCGAGTTCTCCAAACATTCTTTGTCTGAAAGCTTGTATATAACTCGTTAAAGCTTAAATATAATACCCTTCTGAATGGGTGCTTATAATAATAAAGAGTATTCCATTTCGCCTGTTCGCCCCGAGCTTGGCAATTTGTTTGCAAACGTTTCATCACCAGCCGAGGTGACATCATCAGTATTGTGAGTATACACCGTTTGGGCAGCTACACTCCGCTTGGCAGATGATTCTCGGATGAAATTTTGGTCGTTATACAGAGACGGTTCAATTGATGTTTGTCATGATTTTATTACATTATGACTATGATTTACAGTAAAGGGATAAATCACACAATCAACGAGACTATTGTGGAACGGGGTGAGGTGAGTTGGAGAAGCAGTCAGCCGAGATACAGTGTGTAGATTCTGAGCTTCCGTATACAAAAGGTTCTAAGAGATCGGGAAACAGAGTAAGGAGGCGTGTTCCTCAAATCCCCGGGTTCTTATGTGGCGAGTGAGAAAACGGAATTTGCATGCTACCGTTTGACGGACTCTTACTGTCACCCGGACAGAGTAACTTCACGTTTGCGATTAAGTCTGGTCGGCAAATGCTGATGGACGAAGGGCCAAATAGGAAAGCTCCGCAGAACAAACACTGCTACTAACGGATATTCAAGGAACAAGAAAGTGACCTCGAGACCATAGACAGTCCATCAACAGTCGAATGAATCCGCTACAGCCAGGTTGTCTCATCGTCATACGGGGCAAACATATCACCTTTGCGAGAGGAGGGTGAATTATTACTGACGGTGTTTGAACACACCGCTCTGGTCGCCACATTGCACTGGTGTGTTGGGGCAACCACACAGACAGTAGTGACGTTAAGCGAAGAGATCTTGGTGAGCGGGGTAGCAGCCTTATTTTTCCGCGTGTGACCGGATAGACATGCTCGTCACACAGTAATCGGAAGACATCTCCGGGTTGGTCACACGGTGAATTTGATCACTTGACTTGGTCATGTAGGCTGAACTAGACAATTTTTTTGGGACAGCGTGATTAACCTGTTCAACGGTTAGAGGAATTGGGTGACAGGAATGAGTGACGTAAGCGATGGGGCCCATGCATCTACTCACTTTACGTACCCCTC
>UZAN01046997.1:7366-27615 GCA_900618425.1 Echinostoma caproni
CAATCCACGATTAAGCCAGCTGCGGGTAGTGTTCTCGAATGCATTCAACCAAGCGACGGGTGTTTCATTGAATTATGTGATTTTGTGACCTATAAAAGAGTGCTGTATTTGGCTAGTAAATGAGGCACCGAAAACGAGCTTGACTTCTTAATCCGTAAGTACATGGTTTTGGATTTAGTCTTGTTGTAGTTGTTGCTCGATACAAACATTGCTGTTTTTTCTTTCATTTTGAACTTTGATGTCAAGCTATTTGTTAAATTTATATTTCAATGATAGAAAAATCGTATCAAGATTAAAACAAATGATAAAATTTGAAGCAAACACGGTTTAAATTAAATTTCGTACATCAAGTTATTCAGGGGCTAGGTCGAACCGGCCTGTCCAACGGTTTATGTCCACACATTTACCTGACCATGCATGTGTTGACGGTATATCGATCCATTTCGTTGCGACTCATATTTTGAAGCAAATGATGCTGCAGCCTATTTCGTCGGTCACTCTGCAAAAACATTCGTGCGCTAGCTGCAACACACGACTAAAAAATGGACTATTGCGACTGCAGACTGTAGTACCATAATGGCTCTAGAAGGAGGAGTCACCACTACGGATAAGACGATACAAATGAGTTATGAACAGCAAGTGTTGACATAGAAAAACGGATGCGAATTCGGAATCAGTCAGTGATCGATCCCATCTCGTGGAGAATGAAACAGAAATAATCACTATACCCGCGGCAATCCGGTCAAGCACGAGGACATGATCAAATCGAGACCACTCACTTTGACAAGATCTCGAGAAGCTTTTGCGCGACAAACTGTGCACGTGGCCGTGAGAAAAGTGCCATGAGCTTCCACTAACTTCTCTTCCGGGATCCCGGCCACTGGGAAACAGAGCAGACGGGGAAATATCATAAATAACTTCGGATCTCACCACCACAATATTATTGGTGTCAAACCGTGCAAAACGGTCCTAAGTGAAATGGGTTGGGTCGTGTTTCGCTAACGACAGTTAGACAATATATACTGACGGATCAGTGTCACCCCGCAAGTTCAGTGCGAACGTTTATTGGAAGCACCAGAGAAGTACGTAACTGATGGAGAAGCATGCTATATACAGGGTTACTCATAGCCTCGGTGTTTTTCCGAAGTGGATAATAAGAAAAAATCGATAGAACGGATAGACTAATCCTATTGAAACAATTCGTCTAAAATCTTGGATTCTGTCAATCCAGTAACATCGAGGAGACAATTTAACCACAGCGGCGACTGGTCCAAATCCCTTTTTCGTTGATTCTGCGGGATTCCCCAGGGAAAATACGATTTTCTCTGACACTGTTTCAACATATTCCCACAGTGCTGCAGAGAAAACGATGCAAACAACGGTCGAATTTGCAAATTTTACGATGGAGACAACCATATACAGACGTCCTTCGGACTTCACCTTCACGCATGATTCTCAGCTCATCGATTCAACCATAAACTCGGAAGCACTAGACTCGAGTTTCGCTCTTATTGGAGCTCATCAGTAGTGCATATCCACCGTCCCTTCTGGGATTTGAACTTCGGAACCATCGCATGGAAACCAATTATCCCACAGCACTACTCACAAGTAACTGATTCAAATTCGACATATACAGACGACTTTTATGGGATAGACAAAAACTACACCAACACTAAAGATGCCTAATATTAATGAATTCCAAGTGAACTAGTCAAGTGCGTAGCGAAAGTGTCCCCTTAAATAAAGGATCATGTAAAACGCTAACAACACACAATACTATACGATGACATAGAAAACGAAACGCAGCTTTGAAAGAGGCATAGCCTGGTCGGGCAGTGCAAAACAAGCAGGAAATTCACATTCACAATAACAACAGACTGTGGATATCGGGATTTTTCACATGTAAATCTGAAGCGAGCGCGGAGCACCGTGATTGCTCACCATCCACTTACTGCGCTCAAGACTGTCAATATTTTGCGTATAGACGCGCAATAGTCGCGACTGTTCGTGTAACAGTCGAATAAAATAGTGCGCCACATTCGGTCGATACCGGCCACTGGGATACAACTCTTTGGCCAAAACGTAAAATGGTTTCGGATCAGAGTAGAAGTACTCCAAATCGAACACTGCTTCCGGCCAGGGCAGATCGAAACGAGCCAAGTTGTCGTATAGACCGGAACCGGGAGTTCTTTACAAACATGGGGTAAATAAACAACACGAATTGTGCGGACAATTCAGTGAATATACCACACACATAATAGGGTGAACATAAAATTCGTGAAGTACGAAGCATGGTGTGAAACAAAACGGTAAAAAAGTAGACGACTGCGTTCATACGAAACACGTACTGCCCGAGATATGTTTGAAGACAGATAACAACAACTCTAAATTGGACAATTCAGACCGAGGTAACCTACGCACTGGATTTCTATTGTATTGTATTGTAATAACTTCTGTAGGCATAAAGCCTGCATTTCAGTTAAAAATATACAGGTTGAAGGGAGGGAGAAAATAAAAATAGTAATAAAAAAGATACTTAAATCCAAAGACTGTTAACAAAGTCTGTGAAGACCTGTTTTTTGTTAACTAGAATACATGCTAATGAGGGCACTGCAGAGTTACGATATATGTTGATTCGAGAGGGAACACAACGATATTGGGATCTAGTAGAAGGATGGGAAAAACGGTAAAAAAAGATCTGTGTGTAGCGGACGTGTGGTATCGATTTTATGTGCAAACTTTTCACATGCATTCAAATGACGTTCGAATAGGTTAGTTACCAACACCTCCGGCGGAATCGAGGAGACACGGCTAATGATGATCAATCCACGTCGAAGCAGTTAAAGAACTTTCTTCAGGAGAGTGGAAAAAATAACAGGTGAACAATAAGGTAAAATAGGGAAAACACACTGGTACACAAATTTGGAAATAATTACTAGTTGAATACGAAACTGACGACGTTTACGGATATGAAAAAAAGTCGTCGAAGCTTATTGACGATGTGTTGAATGTGAGAGGTCCAATGAAGATTGGGATTAATAAAAAGAAACCAGGTATTTATTACAGTTTACCCGGGATACTGGTTTAGAGCCAATCGATACCAGTTCAGATGGGAACGAAGAGCATGATAATGTTAAGAGACATTCGAAACATTTGGAGAGATTACGACATAGGCCAGATGTGTTAGAAAACTGTTGAACATTATCCGAGTTGTCAGAAAATTGCGAAATATCAGAAGAATCGGAGGTCTGACACAAAACCACAGCTTATTTGAAGAGAGAAGTAGGGGCGCTAGGACAAGTCACTAATATACGTAGAAAATAAGTATGGGGAAAGAACTGCACCTTGAAGTACCCCAGAAATGTTCAACACTGGTTTGGATTTCCTCTGACCTAACCTGGTACAGTGAGTTCTCCCGGAGGAGTAATCGGCAAGCCAAGCGAATAACTGTCTAGGACAACCAAAGGTCTCCAGTTTACGAAGAACGGAAGGGAACGAGGAATAGAATCAAAAGTAGATGAGTAGACGAGAAACACAACGAACAGATTTCGCAGTCATCCAAGGATTTGGTAATTTTCTGTAAATAAAGGAAACCGCATCTAGCGTGCATCTGTTTGTACTCATGCAATACAACAATCAGCCACAGTCGATCGCTTACATACGATATGTTCGAATTTTCACACGTTTCAATACGAATCAAACCGTCAGAGTGCGCCTGACAGTGTCTTTTCTCTCACACACACCCACAAACATCGATCAGGTTCCCTTATCCTAATGGTCACAGGTTCCGAGACCCTAAGCTTGGTATTAGCGCAAAGGACCAATAGATGTCCAGTGGTAGATGCGTGTTCCGTGTTCTTCATTAGGGGTGGTGGTGGTGATCGATGATAACATAGTGTAGTCGATTGCGATTATGGTATACGAGGAGTGTGCCGGTGACTGAGGTCAAAACAATGCATATGCAGCAAATTTACGATAGCCAAAGTAGCCATTCAATGTCCTATGAGGTGCTATCACCATGATGTCCGGAATATGTCAAGTAGACGGCAGCACAGAGACATGGACAGAAAAGAAAGGTACGTTTGATTAATAACTTGCTTAGAATGGACATGATCGAAGCTTGACGGTCGTGGCCAAGTGCTTAGGTTAACAAATTGTGACCTGGAAGTCCCGGATTCGAATCGCTCCACCGCCGCCCGTCTTCCCTATATCTGTATTTTCCCCAGGCAGCCTTTGTATGGCCGCGGCTCCCCGTCCTCAATCTTTACTGTACATTTGTATATTCAATAAACAAAAAACGGAAGTAAAAAACATTTACTTATGTAATCCACATCAATCTCAAGAAGCCAGTAGATTGCAAAATGATCAAAGTAAGCATTGTGTTTTATTATTTGAACTTGGTGTAAATCACCCAAAGAGTGTAATAACTGGATTTCGTTCACGAACCAGTCAACCGGTGCCAGAAAGAGGAGACTGGACTAAAAAGAGAGAACTATTGCCATCCGCAAAATTAAGAAATGCACAGAACACTATAAACAAAAAGGAATTCAGGAATGCCACCCAGTATTCTGTAGATAAGACCCGCTTTTGCATGAGGATTGCTAAGCCTCAGTATGGTAGGGAGTAGGTGTCTACGGTTGCGGCTGGTCACCCTGCCCTTGCACCCCACAAAATGCTCACTTACGACCAAGCACCTCAAACAGCCTCTGTTGAGGAAGCCCTACTCACTCCTTTTCGTGAGGAAGGTGGTTCTCCAACAAAGTGAGAGGATGAAAAACAAATCTGGGGCTTAAAGGGATACGTGAACTACTGGCAGTTCATCTGGAGAAGTTGGCTAAAAAACCCGATTCGGAACCAGCCAAGAAAATGCAAGCAAGCCACACCCACCCACATCTTCCTGGCAATGGTCACCGACTGGGTTGCGCATCGAGGTTTATTGGGCAGCTTGAACGTTTGACCTCGTCCAAAGGGTGAATGATTCAATGAACTAGACATCGGCCCCNCTGAACTCCTCAAGATAATTCACCTGCATTGGACTGGACAATCTGGCAGTATTTTGGTCACATACAAATGGAACATATTTTTCTTTTGATAAAGATTATTGTACCATGATTTGTTTGGCACAGTCTGGCGTCAGACGTATGTGAAATACAAACACAAATAATCACACACACACACACATACATACATACATACACAGAAAGTAGAAAAGATAACCTATCAGAAAGCTGGGAAACCATCAAAGTTAACATGAGAATTAAAGTAACACCTTGCTCAACATACCGGAAATCGGGGATACCACTGGCTGTGCTAATCCCAGCCCCGGCAAGAACCACAATTCGTTTCACATCGTTCTGTTTGATATAGTCTGCCACTTTGCTTATAGTCTGATCCGGTGAATCAGCTGTGTCTGACTCCGAGCCCATGAAGCGGTAGGACGCTTTAAACTGACAAAACGTAGACCTGTGAGGAAATTAATGCATTGGGGGGGGGACGCCGTTTGGTCATTCGATTACGAAAAGAACGATACGACCCAGCGGAATCACATGCAAGTCCCTAATGCTGTAGTGGATAGCATCAAATTACAAGTTTCGTTCAAAATGAACGGCCTGACAATAAAGAGATTTTGATTTATGTGTAGTCACGTATGTAGTAAGTAGTTTAGACGATGGGGACGTTTAGAAGTATGTCGTTCATACTTTACTGATGTAGTTTGTACTATTCAAAAGGATAACTCTGGCACCTTTATCTGACCTCGAAAGATTGATATCTCAGTTCCTTCAATCGTTCCCAGCTCCTGGAAATGTCTGAAATAGAACTATGTCGTAAACAGGAGCGACTGTGCATCCACTTGCAGTCCTGGACCTCATGAGCTCTTTATTTTTACCTTTGCACTGTTCTCAACAGTTCAACCTACCTTCTACTCCTTCATCCAAATAGGCAACCACCAACAATAACCAAAACCACCGCGCGAAAGTGTATATTTAATGGTTATGTAAATTGAGCGGAACTTACGTGTGCCAACCTATCCCCAGAAAAGAGCTCAATGTCAGTGTTAGTCCGGCAAAACAAAGGCATCTTTCTGGATATCATCTACGGCGAAGTCGAATACAAATGGAGAGGTAGAGCAACCCTGTTGTAGTCCAATGTTGACGGAAAACGAGATTAAAAGTTTACTATAAGCTGTAACCGTATCCTAAACTTGACGGTAGATGACTTTCAAGATTAAAACGTACCTCTCGACAAACGGTTCTGCAAGGCAGATTGATCAATGGAGTTGAATGCCTCTCTGATGTTCTGAAACACGACAATGGTTTGCAACTTATACGTGGTGGTGGCGATTGTGCTCCAACAGCTAATGGGGAGATTCGATCTACGCAACCACGACTTGCACAGAACCCGGTATATTCTTCCTGGATTTATCCTTCGCGAATCATCTATCCTCGCTTTTAATTAGTTGAAATGATATCGGAAACCGATTAAACTGTTTAAGCAAACAACTGCCCAATCTTGGATCTTTTAAAATACACCTTAATGCTATGTTTACAGTTTATATGGAGCAAGCCTTAGTCATAGACTCCTTTCACAAACAGCCGTGTGAAAATGGGTCAATATTCTAAATCTGACTTTCGGTTTGATGAGCTATGGGCAGTTGAAAAATAAGAGAGAGTTAGAAAACCCTGAATTCCGTGTATTCCGGTATTTAACATGCTAGGCACTATGATGACTCGAGTGCAAGATAAACCGAGTTTAGGCGGACGCTATGGACAGGCGAGCCGCGTGTAAGGACCTCATGTGTAAGACCGAATAGGATAGGAAACGGAGAACACTATTCACATTTACTTACTTGTCGGATTAGACCCGATTGGAGACTCGGGATGATGATGAGGATGATGTTCAAGCGAGCTTCCTACACCAAACCGGCGATCGAGTAGTAGGACAATAGTTCACAACACTGAAAATTAATCAACAGTAACAAGAACACTGAAAACAGTTTACATTTTACTAGCATTTAACTGTTAAGCACCCAAATTGGGTAAATTTGGTGACCCCAGCTTTCATCTTATATTCGGCACCTATAATGGTGAATCTGGCAGTCATTTGCAGCTCAGGCTGAAAACCCAACGGGCAATGCAACTTATGGTGGACTATAAGACGGAAGAAATCTATAGGTTCAACCACCTCAGCACGTGACAGCCCATTGACATTCAATGGAAGCCATGGGCAACAAACAAGCCAAGAAGTGACGTTTAAGGTACTAGTCAGCAATCTAAGTGGGATCTGCGAAACCCGTGTCAAATGTTCAAATTGTGTGTGTATGTGCTGCTCCTAAAGCGAAATTTTGCTCTCCATATTTCGCCAATTGTAAGACACTGAGCAGGCTCCGGTGAACTGATAAGTTTAATGTTGAGGGCCAAACATTAGATCGAATCTCCCCCTCCCCGATGATCAGCATTGAGCATTGATTAGAAATGTTCGTAACGCGATATTCGCGCACATAGTAGCTCAGTTGCTCTCAAAAGAACGAATTTCAGGCGATCAGTCGAAGAGCCCGTGTTGGAAAACATCTACTTCCTTTGTGAGGTGCCGGATCACCTGCGGGTTCCATTCTTTTTCATTACGCATCAGTGTGATGAACAGCAGACGGAGTGGAACCCAACAGTCACAAGGACCTGCTATTCAGTGATGGCAACCGGCANTTGGAGTGGTGAACCACATAAGCCCCGCCAGGTCAGGCGTAGTATAGAACCGGATGACAGCAAAGCTGCGTACCACCAAAGTTGGACAGTCCAAAGTTCAGTTCAGTTTGTACAACCGTTAGCCATAAACTTTCGTGAAACCGGTTTTAGTTGCTGTCTTCTGGCCGCCCATTTGGATGAACAGTAGGAGAATGACAAGAAATCTGAAGGTAGAGTCAAACATAAAACGGAGAGTTTCAGTAGATTAAGGTTGCAAAGAAATTGAGAAGATACAGGAAAGCCATAGTTGACAACACTCAGCCATATCACTTAGTGTTTCTAACCATCGGTTAAGATCATCCCGAGGTCCCCATCTAGGGAGCCTAACGGGACCTATTTGACTCAGACTCCTGGTTAGGGTTTCCATATCCTCGTGCAGGTCCTAGTTTGACCACTCTTGGCTTTCTTCCACCCATTACCTGCCTCGGCGAACATCGCTCACCGTGGCAATCTATCTGGCGACATACGTCACACGTGCCCCCCAAAACCTAATCCATGGAGGTCGAATACTTGCTCCAATAGACGGCAGAAACAACCTGAAACTCTACGCCTAACCTCAGCAGTGCTCGTCCGGCTACCCCACGAGATCATCACCATCATCATTGTGTAACGCCGCGAAGACAGTGATGTTCGAACACCGACAGTCTACCTTTATCCTGTTTTCTTAATGGCCAAGTTTCTGCGCCGTATAGCAGAAGTGGCCGAATTGCCGCAGCACACACGCAACCCTTCAAAGATAGTTGGATATAGCGATGGCGTCACAGATGGGTGGTGGTGGCCTGGTGGTAACGTCACCAAATTATCACCCCGGGAAGGTGTTCGAATCCCACCAACAACGCCTAACTCCCCCCCCTTGTGTGTTGAATGGCAGTCATTTGATTGGCCGCTTCCCCCTTACTGAGAATTGTAACTTTGTGTATTCAATAAAAAAGAAGTAAAATGAAAAGAAAGTTGACAAATGCCAACCGAGCCTTTCTGTACGCGAGCTGACACTTCATCCGTGATGCGTTCACCGGGTGAGATATAGCTGCCCAAGTATCAAGGCTTATACACCTGCTCTATTTCTTCCCCAGGCCGTGTGAAGTTAGGGACTGGACCGACCCAATCTTAGAGCAATATTTTACACAGTGAAGGTGCAAAACGCATACCAAATCTGGTTACATTAGCACTCAAACAATCCAGAAAAGCTTGCAACTTACCTGGATATTCACTCAGTAGCAGAATGTCGTCTGCATACTCCAGATCAAGTGTGCCACCGGGGAATAAGTCAATACCACTATCTTTGCAGCAGGATAGGGATGTTTCAATAATTAAATTTGTGACAAAATTAAATAGAAACGGAAAGAGAGGGCAACCCTAACGAACACCACTTTCCGTGGTGAAGTCGGGCGAATAAGTGCCGTAGGTTCCGGATCGGCTTCGGTTAGTGGTATAAAGGGACTGTAATACTGAAATAAACTTCTCGGGCACACCCATCAGAGAAAGGCAGCGCCAGAGTTTAGAGCGGTCGACTGAGTCGAAAGCCGCTTTCAGGTCGAGGAAGACAGAGATCGTTGGTCTACGAAAAGAATGTTGGTGCTCGAGAACTTGGTGAAGAGTGAAGGTGTGGTCGATACATAACCTAGGTGGTGGTGGCGCAGTGGTTCAGTCGCTGTCACCGGCATGCTTTGGACCCTATGGTCCGAGGTTCGAGGTAGGTAGGCAGCTGTGCTGTCGTCCGGTTCAATACCACACCTAACCTATCGGGGCCTTATGTGGTTCGCCACTCCAAGTTCTGGGGGTTAGGTTGCCGGTTAACATCATTGAACAGCAGGTCTTCGTGACTCTGGAGCTTTCCCCGTCTGCTGTTCATCACATGGAAAAGTGTAATAAGAAAACCTGGTTCTCACGTGTGTACTCTTCTGGTGCGGCAGACCATAGACGGAGTAAGATGCCAGGGCAATGTTGATCGAGCTAACTCCTCTGTGGTTTTCACAAGAGGATCTGTCACCTTCCTTGTAAATCGGTATGATCACCGATTTATACCATTCAGCCGGAACCTGTTCCCTCTACCACACTGAGTACAGGAGTTTCGTTGACTCCAAGAATGACATTGAGACTCCATCTTTAAACGCTGATGGGAACAGTTCATTCTGATTTCGGAGGCCTTGTGCCTTTTGAGATACCTTATTTCCCTGGAAACCTCCATTTCAGATGGAAGACTGGCACAAACGGGGAGCATTTGCCCAGTCGAGGTGGGGGGTGGTAGGTCAGATGTCGATGGGGGCCAGTTGAACTGAACCTCGAAGTGTTCAGCCCATCGATCAAGTCAGCGTTGCTGATCGTGAATTAGTGTGCCATTGGATTCCTTAATTACCTCACGCCTATTTCCCTGGAGCCCGTATTCTTAATTAGACGGAAAGGATTGCGACCATTACCAATAGCCGCAGCTTTCTCCATCTCTAAAGCACCACGGTGACAGTGACTTAACCACTGCGCCACTAGCACCACCTTTTGATCATTTGTCAACGCTGCAGTCGCCTCTCATTGCCCCTCGAGTGCGGTCATTTTTATAACTGTGAACGCGATTACGCTATCAGCATTTGTTGTCAAACGAAGTTCGGAAAACTATGTTTCTAAGCGAGCGGCTGAAAAATATGGTTAGCATTTTGCTGCATGACAACAAAAATTACAGTGGCATCCCCAGTTGATCCCAGTTTCAATCAGGATCACTTATTTATATCTATCTGATTTAAAGACACCTTTTACTAATGTACACAAAATTTAAACAATATCTGACCTATGTTCTTATGTTTTGCTTGGACACCGTTTCTTCAAAGTACATGATAATTGAAATACCGTTTTTCTACGTTCCAAACTTCATTCGATCTCTGCGGCCTCCTTGAAGCCGAACTTGAGCTACGATCGCTTTTCGAGCCCTCGATCTCTAATTCTAGAGGAGGACCTATGACGTTCCCCACAGGATGTTTTTCAAGTCCGAAGTTAGATTTTACAACCGGTAACCATGCGGCGTTTTCGGCTGATGTCTCTAGACTGCCCATTTGGATGAAGGAGGAAAACCCTGAAATTGCGACCCTCCGGTATCATCGGTCCGGCGAAGCCAGGCCTGTGAAACCACTGGTGGGGAGCGGGATGCGAAATTGGAAGCGTTTCTCAAAATTCAATAGATTAAAAGGTTAAATTCGTACACGAAAACTCGGCCCCCCTTCGGTTCGAACAATCCGAGAATTTCATCAAACCAGATCATGAGAGGCTAAAGCCAACACGTAACACGAAAACTCAAGAATAAGTCAGCTATGCTAGCATACTACACTCAGCAGATATCACATTTATAAGATAAAAACAGCTCATTAATGTTAAACTGAACTTTCCTCCTAAAGAGCAACCATCTGACGTTAATCAGAAGTTTAAAACAAGCTATGAAAGGTCATATTTTTCCTTATTGAGCCCGAGACCACTTTATATATATTTCACACTTGTCTGAGGACAGACTGTGTGCCAAACAAATCGTGATACAATAATCTTTATAAGAGAAAAATGTTCCACTTTAGCAGTAGCGACAGATATAACAGAAAAAGACTTGCAGTTACACTGAATTAGAACAGCAGTCCAATAATATTTCCTTTATCAAAAGACAGGTATGTACCATCATTGAAGCCTCGACTAAGGGCAAAGGTAGCTCATTAGAACACATTTCAAACAAGTAATCAGTATCATTAATG
Source organism: Echinostoma caproni (assembly GCA_900618425.1). Taxonomy (NCBI): domain Eukaryota; kingdom Metazoa; phylum Platyhelminthes; class Trematoda; order Plagiorchiida; family Echinostomatidae; genus Echinostoma; species Echinostoma caproni. The sequence goes on from UZAN01046997.1 coordinate 18,828, forward strand.
TTTCAGTTGAGTTAAATTGTTTGTCTTTGTTTTATATCACACCAACATTCGTGTTCTATCGTGCGTCTGTCTTCCTTATTTCTACACCTGTCAATTTGTTTGCTGAATAAACCGTAAATTCTGGCCTCTCAACCTCCTATTCGGACTGCTGGGCTGTGATGATATCGATTACAAAACGTAGATAAGTAAAAACAAAAAACCCAGAACATTTAGCGTTGGCTAATTGAACTAGCCGACTTCCATTACGATAAGGTGCATTTTTCCGGGGTGCGGAATCTATCGTTGACCCCATGTAGCGATTACTCTGTGAATCAGTCTCAAATCCTGAACCGAAAGAACTCCACGAATCCCAGTGCCACCTTGTTGCAGTCAGAGTGGTACATTTTCTCAGGTCCTCTGGTTTATCATTATATATATATATATATATATATATATATATATGTCACACACGACAGGACAACAGCAACGCTTAGACTGATCGATCAACGACCAGCCGTCAGACTGCTCGCGTCCACCTCATCCCCTATCGGCACAAGGCGAGCAAACCTTGGCCAATCAGGCAACGCCACATCACTCAATGACCTATATAAGGAAGAGGACACTCGTAAGCGCTCACCCAGTTACTGCATTGAGAATGTCACCTCGATTGATGATGAAACGTTTGCAAAACTATTGCCAAGCTCGGCGAACAACTGAACATCATATTATACCACCCGAGCTACAAAAACNCAAAAACAACAATCAACACCGTTGTTTACAAAACTGTCATATATATTTCACAAACGTCTGAGGCCAGACTGTTAGAAATAAATCACAGTACAATAATCTTTGCATGTGCGCGCGATACTGATAGGTTGCTCTGGCTAAATCAGATAGATATTCTTAAGAAATTCACAACTGCAGTATTGGACTAACCACATGGAAGACAGCCTGGCGGTCTGTAAAAACCGTATTCCACTGGGATCTGATATACATATCATCGGATCATACGCCCTTGGAACAGGGTCAAACATTCAAGGTGCCTAATACATCCCGATGACCAATCTAGTCGGTGACTACCGCCAAAACCAGGAAGGTGAGCGTACGTGTGGTTCCCTCACCTCTCCTTGGTTGGTTTGGAATCAAGGTTTTTAGCCCACTCCCATGCCAGTGGTTCACTGACCCGATTACAACTTGAGATATTGGCTTTTCATCCTCTCACTTTGGTTGGAAGACACCTCAGCCACGTGAAGTCAGTGAGTAGAGCTTCCTCAGCAGAGGCTAAAGCCAAACTACCATACTAGATAGAGGTCAAGTCACACACTCCCTCATGCTGAAATCCAACGTTTTCACAACCTTCCACATGTTATCCTAGTCAAGCCGGCACAGCTACTCGAACACTTAAGCAAAGATTTTAAAGTATTATTGCCATTTAACTATAGAAATAAACTCATCGGGGAAGTTAAGCTGCTAAAATACAATCCCGATCGCGCCCGCACGATCGAGAGGATTTAGTTTCGGTTTCAGTTCGTACAACCATTAAACACGCATTTTCGCGAGCCGATTTTTGGTTGCTGTCATTTGGTTGCCCGTTTATATAAGGAAGTAAGACACAGAAAATTCGAAAGTAGAGTCGAAGAGAAAATGGAAAATTTCAGCAGACGATGCATGGATGCCACACTTTACGACATTCAGCCACATCACCCAGTATCTCTAATCATTGATTACAATAATCCCGAGATCTCCATCCAGGGAGCCCACCGTGACCTATAAGACAGTTTCTTGTTTAATGTTTTCAGACCGCTATACCAGGTCTTATTTTGATTACCCTTGATTTTTTTCACCTACTAACTACCTCAGCAAGCATCGTGCACTGTAGCATCCTATTTGATACCATGCATAGCACATGATTTAAAGAAACGCAATCTATGGAGATCAACCATTTGCTCCGGTAAGTTACTTAGGACTCTGTATCAATCCTCAGAATTGCTTGTCCGGTTGCTCTACTAGATTCTTGTGTTCCAACAACGACAACCTATCTTTATCCTGTTCCCGTAATGGCCAAGTCTCTGCACCGTAGAGCGGGATTCGCCTAACTGCAGTAGTATATACTCGATCACGGACAGCCGGATGTCGCCACGGCGCCATAGATGTCTCAATTTGACAAATGCTAATCTAGTCTTCTGTGTGCGTGCTGACATTACATTTGGGACATATCCGCCAGAGATATAGCTGCACAGGTTGAAAATTTTGTCTACTTCCTCTAACACCTCTTAAATTAAATTAAGATCGGGGGCTGGGCCAACCCAATCTTGTGGCAGCGTTTTGCACTTTGAAGGTGAAAACTGAACGGTTCAAGGATTCTAGCTAGGGCAGCTTGTTGGCCGAACTGAGTGTGCGGATATAAAATGCAGCTAAGCGAAATGGAGATTTTGATTTCCAGAATCTGTTCGGTTCTGGGTGGCTTGACTTACTAGTTGAACGCTGAATGATATTTGATGGCAGATGCAATCAGGAGGCATCTCGTACGATTGGGGTGAGACAAAGAACTGGACAGGTGAAAAAGCGGATATGACATAGTTTACGGTAGCCCACACCGACGACGGAGTTTTACTTCGGGAACCCTGGCCGGAGCCTGACTCAAACGTCTGATCCACAAGACAGTGGGGCGTAGATCTAACACCGGAACGTGACCGGAACATCCCTGTGGGAACTTCTAGATGCCTATTACGCAAGCCCTTCGGGTTTCGGTTCATTGTATTGTCCGCTGTTGCGTCGATTGTCAGTGCGCTGTTCGGGATTGCCCTTTAATCTCATGTACCCAATAAGACAGGCAGAAGGTGGACGGGATAGCTCCTTATTGGCTGGGGCTGCCTAGCCTGAGCGAGTGGTAGCTGTCAAATGAAAAGCGAAGACTTTCCCCACCGTCGAGAGGAAGCCCCGGGTACCCCACTCCTACGTCCATCTAGCGGGGGTTTTCTGACCGGTAACTGCCCCTCCTCGAGTTTTTTTTTCTGGAGTGACCAATCCGGGGGTGAGAGTGGATAGACGAAGTGATCCAGAAGGCGCCCGAGCAGCCGGCCTTGTGAGAATAACTTTCATTTGGCTTCTATCCGTGGACCTTTCAGGCATGATTGGATTTGCGGCGGTGATAAACCTCCTTTAGATATGGCATAGAAGCCCTCATGAGAGCTTGCCAAAAAATGCAGGCAGAGGAAAGGCAAATGTTTTCATCCGCATAATGTATTTTTATTACACACCTAAGTGTGTTGAACAGCAGACGGGGTGGAACCCAATAGTCACGAGGACCTGCTGTTCAGTGGTGGCAACCGGCAACCTAACCCCCAGAACTTGGAGTGGCGAACCACATAAGGCCCCGATAGGTTAGGTGTGGTATTGAACCGGACGACAGCACAGCTGCCTACCACCAAAGTCGGGTGGTAATGGCGCAGCTCGAACCTCGGACCATAGGGTCCAAAGCATGCCGGTGACAGCGACTGAACCACTGCGCCACCACTACTCAGTTTTTGTTTTCGCTCGTGTTCTATTTCTGTAATTCTTTCTCAGATCGGTTGTTTTTTGCGCTGTATTTGTAAAGATAGTTGTTTTATAAAAATGTAAATGTGCATAAACAAGGTAGGAGGAATGTTGGTTTCCACTGTGTTGTGGGGTGCTTTACTGCTCGGTTGCTCAAGCTAAAGAATAGTCTAACCCACAAGGCGATGAAGTATAGTCTCAAATAAGCAGTGTTCTCATGATTGGATCATTCGTTATTCGGACAGAGTTTCCACATCCAGGGTTCTCAATATGCCCAAATGCCCGATGAGGCCGGTGATTATCTACCCAGAAGCACTGGGGATACTTCCCATGCCTTATCAGAGGACTTCGGGATCAGAGTTCACTGAATTTTTCTAGACGAGTTAGCGTGTCGGTGGCTCAGCAGCTCATGTCTTACTGAATACTGGTACTTTGTCGTTTTAGTGAAAACACCATCGACACTGGAGAACACTGAATGAGAGCTCTACAGTGCTCTCCGTACATATATTGAATTATTCCTTGAATAAACAAAATTTCATAACGAAAACCTGAAGAGGAAAACACCCGAGCCACGAGAAATGACTGTTCACTTACGATGAATGGTAAGTTCAGCTCTTAAACTTGAAGTGACGGAAGCCTCTGACTGCAATATACATTATCATTACCATTGTGAAAGGCAGTTCACTTGATAACACCGTCATTTCGGTAGTGCGAATACCCCTATGGAAAAAACGTTATGTCTCTTGGAGATCAACACTAACTCATTGGGAAACAAGAGGTGTTCTTCCCAAGGTGCATCTTAGAACACAAAATGATCAACCAGACAAACTAAACTACTGATGGGTGAAGCAGTAGGTATTCTTCTGGCTATCGTAAGTTCCTTGAACATGAAGCTGCACTACTCGAAAAAAGCACCATTTAGCCCTCAATGATAGTGGAGGAAGCATAAATATCTGTTGCAACTCCCGACTTCATCATGGGACTTACCTTTCTACGTAGAAAGGCTTAAAGACGGTGAATACAGCACGCAGCAGAAACCGATGCGCATTCATGAAGCTCCGTTATAATCGTTACGGAATGTTAAGATCTTTCGTATACAGCTAAAAATTTAAATGATAATACCGCGTTATGATGGGGGATAAAATGAACATAGCTCATGCAAAGTAAACAGAAACTTGCAACAGAATAATTCAAATGTAACGACTCAATGAAGAAAACAATAACACTGTCGAACTCACTGAACAAGGCAAACCAGTGCTCATTTCCAAATAAAAAGCTAGTGACACGACAACATCCAAAATTTAGATTTCATTTATCTACAGCTATCGCCCGCCCAAGCTGGGCAGCTCCCAACTAATAAGGAGCTATCCCGCCCACGATCCGCTTGCCTCATTGAGTGCATGAGACTAAGGGCCGATCCCGAACAGCGGACCAACAACCAACGTACCAGCGAACCATACACCGAACTAAAAGCCGAAAACCTTGCGTGAAAGGTCTCTACAAGCTCCCAAAAGGGTGCTTCGGTCACGCTCCCGCGTTGGATCTACGCCCCACGATTATTAGTATTATTATATTTTACACTTGTCTGAGGACAGACTGTGTGCCAAACAAATCATGGTACAATAATCTTTATAAAAAGAAAAGCGTTCCATGATTGGCTTGTACGCTGAATGCTGCCAGGTTGCCCAGGCCAAGGCAGGTGAATTTTCTTGAGGAATCCACAACCGGAGCCTTCGGCTAGCCAAAGCCTGACCCGCAGGGCAGCGGGGCGGTGTGCGAAAACCGCAGTCCATTGGGAGCCGGTGTCTAGTTCATCGGATCATACGCCCTTCGGACGGGGTCAGACGTCCAAGGTGCCCAATACACCTCAATGCCCAATCCAGCCGGTGACCACTGCCACAACCGAAAAGGTGTGGGTGTGGTTCGTACGTCTCATCATGGTTGGTTTGGAATCAGGGTTTTTGGCCAACTCCCTTAGGTGAACTACCAGTGGTCCACCAACCCGGCTATAGCCCCGGATATCGGCTTTTCGTTCTCTCACTTTGGTGGGAAAACACCTCCGCCGCGAGAAGGCAGTGAGTAGGGCTTCCTCAGCAGAGGCCATTTGATAAGCTTAGTCGTATGGGAGCATTTCGCAAGGTGCAAGGGTAGGGTGACTAGTCGCAACTCTAGACACCCACCCCCAACCATATGAGGCCTTGGGAGGCAGTTATCGTAGATGGAGCATGCTATCTTAAAAAGTGGTCAATGGACCTGTAGTGGCTTGAGACCGACAGTGTAACATGCTCGAATGTTATCACCATGTTTGATCTGCCTGTTCTGTATGGTTGCTTGGAGCATTCGCTCGAGCATCCTTCTCCTTTGTAGCATAGATTTCGCCAGGATTTTCGATATCCTGAGACCGCTTCTCCAGCTAGGTCTTTTATCTTTGTTTAAGTCACTGACACCTAGGGTGATGAAATTTCCACTTCCAACGGTGCGTGAGCTCAGTGCTACACCGCTTGCAAAGCATTTTCGCTTTCAGATAATCTCGAGCGTAATCAGCTTAAACTCCAGTACTTTCAAGAAACAATATACTTTCCCTTGACTAACCCGTTGTTCTTCCTGATTAATGCTGGGTGATCGAGAAGCACGGGAGAATTAGGGACCGGATCGCTGTCGCAGGTCGTGATATTACATCCTCCAACTATAAAGAACACTTAGTTTGCAAACTAAGACTTGCTATACATTAAGACCCTAGGGTATGAAAAACTTGATCGTGTGACCCGGATACATAGGTCACGTCAGGAATTCTGACTACGGACAGGTTGAGTGGGGTCCCAGGACGAGCGGCTGAGGCCAGGTGTCGTCCAGTTTCTTGCACTGATGAGCTGCGATCGTCTTATTATGGTGCTTTGACAGCTTATCGTTTGTATTCTTTATCGTTATTCGTCTGCGAAAGAGTAATTATGGCAGCCCTTACACTCCGTCAGAAGAACCAATTTAATCGGAATTGTGCAGGTTTATGCTGCATACTCGACGTCGCACACTCCCCCTCGTGGTCGATCCCTCCAGGAGGGTCTCGGGCAAGTCAAAAGAGTTGGGGGTGCTCCAGTATAAAAGCAAAAGTAGAGCGCTTTTAAAATGTGGAGTTGAAGAGTAAATAAAGTAAAGCAGGACGACAGACAACAAAAAATGGTGAATAAGTAGGCTGAGAAAGAAGTCCTCCGTGAACATATCCTCCTAACACTGGTCGAGTCCGAGCTTGAAGACTGTAACTGTTTCTGCCGCTACCACATCCGTAGGCAGCTTGTTCCAAGTGCTAATCACCTTGCACGGGAAAAGCTGTGATCTGGTTGTCGTACTCGCTCTGGGTTTTTCAAGCTTCCATGCTTGCCCTATAGGTGCTGGGTTTCCACTGAGCGTAAAGAGAATTTTATCCGTTGCCGTGGATCCCTTTATTAATTTGAAGGTCTTTTAGTCTCTATGCTAATGATGTCCACGAATTCGTACGTCTAGCAGCGGACGGAGTAACGAATTTCGTGAAGCCGCGATGTATATCCTCTAGTAGTTGTTTTCCGAGCCAGCGATGGGGACGAATGATTAGGCAGTGAGTTATGTATATCACCCTGGAATTCAACCGAGTGTTTTCAAAAGTGATGCCTGTGCATTGGTAGAACTAGATCGATTAGATATTACGTACTCATATTGTTTAAAAGCCCTATATATAGGGATTTTACACATATATGTAGCCTGAGCCGAATTGGGGGTAATAAACCGCAAAAAGCAATTTCTTATCAGAGGAACATTTAAAAATACCTAGATAATACAAGAATTCATTGCTCATAACATTCATAAAAAGGTGAAATACTGCATATACATGATATCAGAGGACACTGCAGTGTCGGACACTCTGATAAAGAGGCCTCTTTATCCATGGATAAGGTAATTGATATAGAAGTGAAGTGCCTGCCAGCGACCCATAAGGTCAGGTCAGGTTGCACAGAACGGTAAAGGCTTTCGCCAACGGAGCATAAAGATTCTTGCTCCAGCCGGAACCACGTTCTTCCGAAGCTTCGACTTCTTGTCGAACGTCTGACTACATCTGATTTCTTCGTCCGGAACAGCCTCCCTTATCGGGTCCGTATCTGCAAAGGGAGTTTATTCGGAAATAAGCAGCATGGAATACCTACTGTCAATAGTAGGCACCCTACAAAATCTTTGGATAGAGGCTGATCCAGACCCATTTAGTTCCCTTTTGAACCCATCGACTGTCCTACAGTCCAGCAGTGAAGATGGTAGTCGGTTCCACTCATCCATCACTCTACTCGTGAAGAAGTTGTACCTAAGGTTGAGTCGGCTCCTGGGTTTCATCAGCTTCAAATGATGCCCCCTTGTTGACTCGAGCGGTGCTCGGGTAAACAGACTGTCCGCCTCTAGCCAAGTCAGCCCCTTCATTATTTTGAAGGTTTCAATGGTGTCGCCTCTCAGGCGTTTCCTCTCCATGAAGAAAAGCCCTAGGGATTCTAGCCTCTCCTTATATGACTTACCCCTCATCCCCGCGAGCATCCTAGTGGCTAACCGTTGCACTCGCTCAATGCAATTGATATCTTTCCTCAAGTTGGCGTCCAAGCCTGCACGCAGTACTCTAACTGCGGTCTAACTATGGCCTTATATAGGGCACGAAAACCTCAGCCTTCCTTGACGACAGGGCCGCCTTGAGCTGGAACAATTGTCCCCTCGCGTTTTGTGCCAGGCATTGATCACTGGGCTTAAAATCCTCGCGGACCAAAATTCCCAGATCCAGCATTCGGTCAACTCGAGCAACTACCGTCGGTTCCGTGGTCGTAGCCACTCGAACCGGAAGCCCTGCGGTGTTAAGAACACGACACTTGGTAGCGTTCAGCTCCAAGTTCCACNCTTCTGTATCCACCGGACAACCTGAGCCAGATCAGCTTTTAATTGCTCTACAAGTACCGAGTTCATTAGTTTTACGTCGTCTGCAAAGATGAAGGCAGGAACCGCTAGCTCCTGGACCAAGTCATTTATAAACAGCAGAAAGAGCATCGGGCCTAGCACTGAGCCCTGAGGCACTCCACTGGATACGCTGCCAACGTTGGACAGAGCTTCTCCAACCCGACTTCTATGGGTCCGGTCGGTGAGGAAAGCTTCTATCCATCTAATTAAAGCTGTTGGGAAACCAAATCCCCTGAGCTTTATGAGTACGAGCCGGTGATTTACCGATGTAGTGATCAACGAATTCCCCTTCTACGTGTACCTTTCCTCTTGTGCA